>OMLF01010272.1:76182-95949 GCA_900302615.1 Holocentrus rufus
TTATTTCTGTCTGAAGACGCTGCGATGACTGTTTACATCTCATTGTGACTAACTAAATAGACAACAAAGAATGTAAATCAGTAAACCTGAGTGAACTATCGGATTTTACAGCTGTAGCTGTGCAGTGTGTGTATATGTTTGTGTGTGTGTGTGTGTGTGTGTGTGTGTGTGTGTGTGTGTGTGTGTGTGCGTGCGTGTGTTTTTGCCTGTGCATGTGCATGTGAATGTGTGTCTGTGTTTTTGTGTCTGTCTGTGCAGGTGCTTGACCGTGTTTCTGTGGACATTTTTCTGTATAAAAAATTGAGAATTTGACAGGTCACTTGAGGATCCTCTGAAACAATAAAGAGATGATGGGGAAATGAACTTTCAACATCCAGCTGTTGTTTTTAACCTGCAAGAGGCTGAGGAAATATTGGCTCTGTGACATTACATCAGTCTCAGACAACACAGGATTTCTAAACCAATGAAACCTGACTGATTTTTGCAGTTTTCTTTATTGAGGCCGGTGTCACGTGCAAAACTTCCATCTAAAAAATACGATCTGAAGAAAGCTAAGCAGACATTTTACAATTAATTAACTTGGCTTCCATGCATGTTGACACAAATTAATTTCTTTGCAAAGGAAAACATCATTGATTTGATAAGTGACTCAGCTGTGATTATTATTGCTGCAAATGGGATCGCAGAAATGAGGCTGTGCACTAGCAGGTGGTGTCTGATTCATGTACAGAGCACGTTGTGGGGAGACTGACCCCTTGGCCTGCACACTGCCTTCAGCTGTAAAAGGGCAACCCCCACACATGTCCGAGTGAGTTTTATTACTTATGGCAAGAAGCCCCTCGGGTGATGCACTGTAGGTGACCTGATGTGGCCAGTGGAATTTTACTGTGCTGATGCATGCTGTCTGACTCAATCAACTCAAACTTATCTGCACTTTTCTTACTATAAATTTACTTTTTTCTTTCTATTAAATTCCATACCATGACAGTTTTAGAAATAATTTTATTTGATTTGAGTATTGACTTAAACATGATGAAATAAAAAGCATGGGAGATGGTTATCGCCACTATTTTAATAAGATATTTCTGTTATGTTACAATGAAAGTGAAAACATAGTTGAAACAATGTAAATGATTATTTGATTGCCATGTTGAATATTGATAAATCTATTAAAGATGGGATAGTTAGGATATTTTTTTTTTTTTTTTGGCTTCAATGTGTAAAATTTTCATATTAATTTCTGAGAATCTTGCAGTTCAAATGCTCTGAGAGAAAACTAGACTTCTGTACCTCCTCTTGGATGTGTATTCAGGCTAAAATCTAACCCGTGAAGCGAGACTTCAGCCAATCACGGGTCATTTCTGAGAGGGGGCGTGCCTGTAGCTGTTCTACAAATGCAGATGCGTGGCACGTGCCTACAGAGGGTTCATTAAAGTTAGTGCATTAAATAGTTCTACAGAGGACATAGCAATTTAATGAAAAACATCTTGCCAAAGCTTTGGGTTTGGTGTGAGCCAACCATAATGAAAAATATGGGGAATCTTTTAACCAAACTCCAGTTCCAAAGATGGAGCCACCTCACTTCCTTACCTTATTGCTTGAAATAAAGTAATGTGTTCTCACATTTTACAATAGCACGTGTCTCCACAGCAGCAGGAAGAAGCTCAGGTCCCAAAAGTCATTATGACGGTTTTCACCCCGACCATCGCCACCACCCATCATGCCATTTCCTCTATTACCTTGGTAACCGAGGCAAGTGTCTGAAATCTTTTGCCAAAATCTGGCACTAATTGATCAATTACAGCCAGGAAGAAACGAGAGCCAGCAAGGCCTTACAGACTTGGAGCAGACACTCCCATTACTCCACGGCAACATCTAGGCCAGTTCATGACACAATTTCAAATTCCTTTAACAGCCATTGTGTGGTGGATGAATACAGTACATGCCTGTTCAGCCGCACTTGATCCACTGACAGAAATAAGTTGAGCAATGGAAAATACACAAGGCTGCAGTGGTGCGCCCTGACCCAGATCCTTTTCCCATGCGCGTCCAATGAGAAGTGAAGAGTGAGCAGACAGTCAGATTTAGCTGTAGGAGAGAAGTGAAGACACATCCGCTCACAGGTGCTGACAGAGCTCTGGGGGAGCTTATTAACACAGAAAAAAGGCTTCCTGACAGGAGCTTGAATCTGTCTAGTGAATAAGACAGAGGCACAAAGAAGATAAGAACAAGAGTTTTCTGTAGAGTGATACAGCCTCATATAAAATAAGTTGTAGATATGAATGAATGAATGAATGAATAAACTTGATTCATACTAAATAAAATCGAATAATAAATAAAATCAAATTACTCATTTGTTCAGTTCATATTTGTCAAATCAGAAATAAAAAAGAGTGAATAATTATCTGGTATTTTCCTTTAAACCTTGAGTATTAAAGGAAAGAATAATTTCTGATCAGTTTTAGTGGCAAAAGTTAAAGAGTTTTAAATTTAAATTTAAAATTTCAAAAAGTTTTGGTAAAAAAATCTGATTCTGTCCAATAAGCATAAAACTGGAAATGCTATTTAAATACCACAATAACAATCACACAACCCAGTATGATTACTCCAAAGATGTATATAATGGAAACCTTGTCCTGTGCATACAAAGTGGATTTTGGCCCGTTGGACCAGGGGGCCAGCTTGTTACCCTTTCACAGATAATCAAGGGCTCATGGGACTTTGCTAGACTTGTTTACATGTGCTTTGTGGATTTGGAAGAGGCTTAGAACAATGCTCCCCAAGAAATCCTTGTCCTGCAGTGCAGCAGTATGACTGCTGGGGGCCACACTGCTGTGAGCCCTCCAGTCTCTACAAACTCCAAGCAAGAGCTGTGTTCACATTCCTGGCATTGAGTCGAGTTTGTCCAACACGAGCGCCGGACTCTGACAAGGATGTGGATCATGCTTGTGATATTCATGGCAGGGTGATGCAGCTGAGGTCTGGAGAGTTCCAGTTTTGGTGACATTTGATGGCAGTGCTGTTGTTTGCAGATGACGGTCTTCTGGCCTTGTTAGACCGGGATTGCTTGGAATTGAGTGAACCATATTCTCAGAAAAAAGCAGCCTGCCCCGTTAATTTGTAGTCAAACTCCTGATTCTTCACAGAAAGGGAAGCCAGTTTAGGTGGTCTGGTAACTCCCCCAATTTTTTAATTGTTGGCTTGTGGCCATGTTATGGTGATAATGTTTGGCGGAGGCGAAGCGAACACCTCTCCACTCTCCACTCTCCATATTGTGGCGTTACTCATCTCCACCTAGTCCAATAATTTTCTGTATAGGGGCATCTTGTTCAGTATTATCACTTAACACACAAACTTTGTCTTTGAAGGCTCAATTTTGTTGCAGTGAAATCACTGACTGACAGACAGTTTTACATCATGTCCTGAGCAGCAAACAAGTCCTTAAATATTTTAAAGTTGATTGACTGTGGTATAGTTTATTGTTAGTTCATATGGTTGTGTGTGGGTTTATGTTCATCTCTTGTTTGTTACATCATCTGTCTACTTACGTCCATTAATTGTTGATTTTATTTATTTTAGGCCTATTATACTGATGACAGTGTTTAGGCGTGGTGCATTCTGCCATTCTAAATCCCTATGTTATGAATATTTAATGCCTACGAAATATGAGTCATGAATTTCTCAGAAAGTCTCAGAAAAGATTTGTTTCCATTTATTTATGAGAAAATGAAACCACACAACCGATGCCAATTGTATATCGTCACCACCTTGGAAGTTTTCAGTTTTTGTTTTTTTCCTTTCGGCCCGAATAACAAAACACTGGAGGAACCACCTTAGTCTAACATCTTGTGGTTTGCACTGCCCATTAAATAAGTAGGGCAGGTCCCCATAAATTCAAAACTTGTGATGAGGAATGTGATGTGTTTTGCTTTGCTTTGCTGCTCTTGAAGAAAAAAAAAGATTACTTTTGTAGTCGCTGGGCTCCAGAACATAACATAACATAATTGGAAGCATGCGGCAGTAAGTGCCATAGTTAGACAGGTTATTTTATAATTCTGGTAAATGCCTGATAGGCCAAGACACTGCTGGCCTTTCAAGAACATAATGGCCTTTCAATATATAATAAAAGCTGCATTAACCTGATGTCATAGTTTAGACATTAAAAGTGCAATTTGTGCTTCAATTAAAATATCTGTATAATGATTCTCATCTATCCTCTGAAAAACATGCCATTATTTAATGTCAAGATATAGTATCGGGAATGCACAATGTAATGGGAAACACTTGGGAAACACTCATTGGGAAACACAATGATGCTAAATTACACATCCACTCAGATTTTTTTTTCTTTTGTCATACTGTTTAACAAGTTTTTCCCATGCAGGAGGACCGGATTAAGGGCGTTCCATTGTACAAACAAACCATGGCAATCAAAAAACAAAACAAACACAAAACATGCGACTTTTGATATATCATAAATATATAAAACCAAGTAGGGCCTCTGTACTTTTGAACCAGCAGCAGGCGACTTCACACGCCCACAACTCCAAAAGACAGCAAAATGTAACTTTTCACACATCTGAAGTTCGATACCCAGAATTCACTTTTATGTTTCCTGGCTGGTCTTCTTTAAACCAAAGAACGCCAGGGAAACTGGAGAGGCAAAACATCCAACATCAGAGAGTCCGGCTTTTTCTGGACTGAGCGCTACCCACTGCTGTTTAAGAGTTCGTATTTTGCTCTTAGGTTTTAATTTGTCACTTTGGCTCTGTCGTTGCCACATAACCACAATACTTGCCACAGCAGTGAAAACACAACTGCAAATTTCAGTCGGGTTTAATGGGTTTATACATGCATTATTGTCTGAAACAGCCACACTGTCTCATGCAGCGCTGGAGAGAAAATATTTTTTGTGGTTAGGCTTTCATTTGGTTAAACAACAGCAGCTGTACCTTTAAAGTCAAAAGTTCATTGGTCGCCATCTCTGGTTTGTTATAGGAAGGAAGTCCTCATGTAACCTGTCTTCAACGTGTCAACTTAGAGAAGATACGTCCGAACATAACCACAGAGAATGTTAACTATTGGCTGAGACTTGTATTTCATAGAGGAAAACTCAAACACACAAAATTCAAACACACAACGACCCAGAGACTGTATATTTCTTTATAGGCAGAAAACAGAAGTATGACAGCCTGTCCTATCTGGTCTCAGCTCTTCTTCCTGAATGTGCATATTAATAAGAAATGCGAAGTGGAACTGCTTTCAAAATGTAAAACCTCATAGTTTGATAGAAATATACTCATGCAAAAGTGGTTTCTTGTTTACAGTGATCGATTACTGTCAATAAGAAGTCATCTCTCAATGCTGACCTGAGCTGACTACGCCATTATCATAATTGGATCCATATCCGGAAGCCCTTCCCCAATATGTGTTCATACCCGCTGTTGGAGCCAGACGGTGCCTGTCAATGCTAATCGTGCTAATTTTCTACTTGTTTTGCAGTGGTTGTAGTGGTGAGTTGAGCTCAGCTGACACTAATAAATGCAGACAGGCAGCCCTAAAGAAACTATTTTCAAGTTTTTTTTCCATCTATCATCTATCATCACAGTTAATGCATTAAATTTGAAATCAATTTGTAAGCAAAGAGCAGACATACAGCGTGTTTGTAAGTAGCCTATCATATGCACTGCTGCTCTTGCCTTCTTTGAATTTTTTTTTTATTGATCGTTGTCCTGTTGAGTAGACTACAGTGATCTTAAAGACAGCCGGCTGGCCATAAACGATCACGCCTACTCAGATGCTATCATCTCATAGCTGCTCCATTCCTCATTATGGATGCTGGGCCCATACTAGTTGGCCAGCAGTCGAAGTTGGAAAAAAACACATTATCTGTAATGGATAGTTGGATTTTTCCACTCCCCAGCTCACCCCTAGAAACCACAGTTTACATTTACGTTACAAATGTATTTTGAAGTGACATTATCACACAGATATTATTGAACAATAATTCTGTATGACACTTCTTTCACTTTTGCAATTGCATGTTTATGTGGATTGCTGCAGGCATGTTTTATACCATTTTATGTGAGATTTCTGCTCCAAATAAAATTGCATCGCAACTTCTGGGTGAACCAAATGGAGCTGGAAATCTGAGATGTAAACTGCCTACATCAGTGAGAGCTGTTGCTGTTTAAAAACAACTTCTCCAGTTTGTCTTATTCTTTCCCCTTTAGCTTCACTCTCTCTCTGGCTGTTTTCAGGATCACCCTCAGAGGCTGATGTGTAGGAGATTTGTATTTTATTCTTAAATTTTGCTTTGTTGCTTCCTGTGGACGGAGAAGTGTCCATACCTGACACCAGGATTCCCCACTTTGTGATTTAAAGAGTATCTATTTATTACATGACTAATAACCCCATCACAAGTGAAAAAGTTTGCACCATTATGATCAGAAAACTAAAGATGAACAACAACCTCAAGAAGGGTGACCGTGTGTTGTGCAGCACAGATCGACTGTTTGGCTGTTGAGCTTTGTGTGTAACAGCCAGCAACATACAAAACAACAGTCATCAGTGATTACAGCTCTGGTTTTATGAGGACAAAGCTGATGAGGTCAGTGGCTCTCTGCTGTTTTTCATTTAGATGAAGACAATGAAAAACATTTAATCAAAAGATTAGTGATCAGTGATAATTCATTATGTGACAGAGGTAGTTGAAGAGAGATGTTAACATTATTCTGGTCATTAATGAACAGATTTTTGCGGAGGAATATGGTCATGTGCAAAACATAGTGCACCCTTTACCCTTCTGCACCTTTTTCTTTTCTTTTTTCCCCCAGAACTTTCTCACTCTTCTCAAGATGACAATAAAGTTGAGAAGTGAAGAGAGGAAAAAAAGAAAACTAATGTAGTGTGGAAAGCTTGACACTTTAGGCGAGAGTAGGAAATGAAATCCCAACAAAAGGGAGCTTTTTACTGTGTCTAGGAAGAGAAAACACATGGTATCACTGCATAAGTTTGTCAGAACTTGCTTCAGTAGGACCATAACAGTCCTATTCTGACTGGTCAACAGTGATCGTATCTGTCTGTCACAAATATATGTTACGGTAGCTCAGAAGTCATGGCTAATGTGAAAAACTGCTGTGTGAAACTTACAAATTGCTATGATCGGGTAGTTCCATCTTGCGAGTAACTTGACCGGCACGTACTTTCACTAAAATGACTGTAAATCCAGTCACATTTGTGCACTTGAAAGAAATTCAAATTCTGTTCAGCAGCTCTCTTCAGCTTTGTTGTGAGTGGCTGTGATGGACAGCTCAGGGGGAAGAACACAAGTATAGTGGAGGTCAACGGATACACATCAGAACTGAAGTAGAAACAGAGGGAATGTTCGCTATTCAGCTCGGCATGCACCTGAAGCAAGCAGCTAGCATCCAACTAGCAAACGCCTATTTCACTGTTAATAATTGGACCTTAGTAAAATCCTTCTTGAGACAAATCAGTGATAGATGCTTAGAGACAGGACAGTAACCGAATGTAACATGTCATTTTAATTTTGAAAGACAGTAACTTGGATTGATGTGTTTTTGTAATTACTCATCACAGATTTTTTTGGTCAGGTCAGGGTTGGCATGAAAACTATTCTCTCGTAATACTCTAGGGATAGGAAAGTTCTTGACATTCATGCGAGACTTAGTGTGTGTGTGTGTGTGTGTGTGTGTGTGTGTGTGTGTACGTACAAATGCATGCATGCATATGTTTCAGTATTCCAGATGGAAAGATAAATGGATCCTCTGCAGTTTTGGAGGCCGGGTGGCGCAAATGAAAAAAAAGAAGAAGAAGAAGAAGATAAAAAAAGAAGATGAGGCAAGGATTCGGACCATACGTACTTCCTCCGTGTTGTAAAACTGCAGCTGGAGCTTTTATTCCCTGTCACGTTCCTAGAAAAAAACAGTGTGTGTGTGTGTGTGTGTGTGTGTGTGTGTATGTGTGTGTATGTCTGTGTATGTATGTGTGTGTACACAAGCTTGTGCACTTGCATGTGCGTGTGCATGTCAGCAGCAGATTCCTGTCAGACAACAGGCCAGACAGGATGACCAGAGTCCACTCCTCTAGTTCAAAGTGTTCGGTGTCTCGAGGATTAAGTGTTTTGTCTGCAGAGGACGGAAGGACTCATAAACACACACAGCACCCAGCGGTGTGTTACTCAGGCCTCTCTGCTGGTTCCCTTCATAACGCAACGCTGTTTGGCTGCACGCGCTTATTAAAGCCAAACATGGCAACAATTCTGGGAGCACGTCGGAGGTCAAGCTCGTTTCAGATCTTTTATGTATCCTCCCATGAGCTGCAGCCCTCTCTAGAAACACAATATACCTTGTCAGATGAGCAGCCATAGGTGGTTGGTTACAAGACTAATCCCTATTGAAGTGTGTGTGCGCTCAGCAGGATGCAACCAAGTTATCATCTGCAAAGTCAAAAAATAGTCGAGTTGTATGGCACATCCTGTATCATATATTTACAGTATAGAAATGCAACAGTATGAAAAACTCACTGTATTGCAGCCTCTGTGTAGTACTCTTCGTGCACATTTGTCTGCATAAAGTGGAGCCTTGAGAGTGAGACCCCCTCCTAGTTCAGGGAGCAGAGTGCATTCAAGTCGTATGACCTGCCTGTGGGATGTAAATACCTGAAGTATTACTTTTAATTCACTTATATGGGGGCACTGGCAAGCAAAATGCTCTGAGTCTTAAAATGGCTATAACAGATTATGAGAGGAGAGAGGGGGAGCGGGAAGCAGTGATTATGATCTCCGTCTCACCAAAGTATTTTATTTGATGGAAGTGAGAAGGTTTTGCCATGATTGGCGTGAGTAAAAAAAATAATCTTGACTGGGAGCCACTGACAGTTTTTCCATGATGTTAATGTGGTAAATCCTATTTCACTTAACACCGGCTAGTCAACCTCACTTTCAAAAGCCTACCATAGCGTATACAGTACCATGTGCTTTGGACATGCATGGAGTCATTATTGTCAAACGAAACTGGTGCTGACATCCATGTTCCATATTGTTGTTCACTTGTTCCATGAGCCTCTGATGTCCTCAACATTTCCAGGCACTGATATCTCATGAGAAAATAAAGGCACGTAAATCTCTTGAATCATATGTTGTGTTACTCAATCTACATGTTGTTGTTACAGGCTGGCGGCTGCAGTGCTGAGTCTCCTCGATCCCAGGGTTCCAGGAGATTGACTCACGGCCACGTTGTAATGAAGTCACCCTCACATCCCAGCAACCCCACCACTACATCACATTTCCATGGCTTGGCAGCAAAAGAGCCACCAAAGCAGGAAAACCACACTTGCTCTCTCAAGTGTTCCAATGAAAAGCCCCGATCTGAAGTTCACTTCCAGTACCTACACCCTTGGAAAGCACGGGCAACACTGGCCAGAGAGAGAGAGAGAAAAAAAGAAAGGATTTAGTGTGACTGGACACAAAATATTAGGGGTGAAACATCATAGCTGGGGCCAGTGATCTGGCTTTTCAGCTGTTCAGTCCTGGTGGTAGTAATTTAGATAACTGCATTCCTGAGAAGACAAACTGAACCATCATTAAAACACATGAGAAGACCTTTGCATATCAATAACTCTATTCAATTATTCGTCCAGTGCCTAATTCAGTTTCAAAGACTAAGCAAAGCAAAAAACAAACAACCAAAAAAAAAAAAAACACAATATAGATTATATGATAATTATTATTAAACTAATAACAGTTCTTAGGTAATTAGCTAAATTCTGTAAAACACGCTGTATGGAGTAATATTGTCGCTATTTTTACCTTTTTGAAATTTGACTTAAGTTGTTTTGAAAAAGGCTCTTGTGGAGTTGCGCCAGCTAGCTACCTAGCTAAATAAGCAATAACAAACAAGAACACGTTTCCATATGCGCTCACTATTAGTCATTCTCTCCAAAATTACAAATTCACTTTATAAAACTTGCTTTATACTTACCAATATGTTACAGACTGTTACAAAGCATATGGTGGCCTTATGTGTCGTCATATGCTTGTGGATGCTGGATTTCATAGCAAAGATGTTAGCTAGCATGGATAAATCCCAAACCAAGTAAACAATGCATATAAGGACAAATCTGAGTACATAGCTCACTGTACATGTAAAAAAAAGAAAGAAAAATTTCATTCAACACTGACAGAGCGCCTGGAAAAAATGGAAAGCTCATGCTGTAGATCCCTATAGCTAGACATCACACTGCAAGTGGAAAGAAAAAATGAGCAAGGCTGTAGCGTACATGTTGCATAGACTTACAAATTCATTAAAGGGTGTTGGGTTAAAAAATATCTGTTACCAGTTACATTTTATTAAGCATTTTACTTTGTGGTTTAAAAAGGTCAATGAACATTTGAAGTTGTGGTTATAACTAATGAAACACTTAAAACTGATTCCAAAGTCATACAAAATTGGAATAATAAAGTGATATACTTTTTTCTTTTTTATTCTGTACAAATTTTTACAGTGTCATGACTGTAAACCATGTCATTTCAACACTCAGTTACAGTCCTTTGAACAAGCAAATGATTTATTTGCATGGTCTTACTTCAAAGCAATTGTTCTGACATACAAGACACATACATTATGTTTTCCAGATTTTCAGTGAAAGGAGTTGGAAAAAAAAAAAAGATTGTGCCACCTAAAGGTTTTCTTTAAGGACTTTAAAGAAAACACTGAAGGAACCTGTTGAATTGAGGTCTGAAAGACTCACAACATAAAACCAACAACAACTCAACACTTTTGGCAGTGAGGATCCATTTATTGGTCCAAACTCCATGTTTTAGTCATCCAGAGGGCACCGCTGTTCATCGGCTCTATTCTAACTGAGAGTCTGAAGTTTCACATGATCTGAGTAACCCTTACACCATAATCACAAACAGACATCATGCCTGAGGCCCCTTACTAAGTACAGACATAATTCTACATGGCATAGTGAGTTATTTAGGGCAGCAATCAGAGTTCCTGACGACGAAAATGCCCTGCACTCCCCCCCTTTTTTTTTCATAGAAATATAGAAGCTTGTGAGTCTCCACTTGTGAACCACAAAAGTGCATGAAGAAAATTGTCTTATTTGCCTAACAAACATGGCTGCCCAAACAATTTTGAAATGACCGAGTTAATCAATGAAACGACTAATGTTCTGTTCAACTAATTCTTGGCTGTTCTTCTTCTTCCCTGAGTGTTAGTTAGCCAAGTTAGACCTTAGATATCAAATAGAAATTACACAAGATGCTGCGAAGACATGGCTTATTGATTACCTGATTGGTAAATCGCTGATAATCACATCCTGTTTATCCTTACCTGGAGCTAACTGTGGATGCTACCATCGACTTGACAGGGCTGAGCGCTGAGCAGAGGGTGGTGTCTGGGCAGCAGTGTTTTCTGGACGCCACAGACCATCTCTGCCCTGCCCTGACCCACACAGCCCGGCTGCATGCTGCGTTCAGTTTGGGGATGATACCATTCACAACTGGTTACGGCTGGAATTTGTGAAGAAAAACAGCATAACACAAAATGTGCCACCACAGTTGAGGAGTCATAATTAATACGCACACAGAGCACTACACTAACATAGCTAGATGTAGAATTTCAACCCATTACTGACAAGAAGAACATCAATAAATTCTAGGCAATTTTGTAACTCCTGCTCTGTCAAGACTTCATCAACACATTTGAAGGCTTTTTTTGGCTGTGTATCAGTGAATAAAGAGCATATTTTCTTTGTCATCTCCTCATCATAGGTGTACTCCTCCTCTACTTACCATCAACGCTGTTCTCACACACCTCTTCCTCTTCATCGATAGGTCCCACCTCCAGCAGCTTTTCCAACTCTCGCATCAACAACTGGGAAGACCTTTCCGAGACTAAACATATTTTGCACAATTGCCCAATATTTGCACAGTTGCATCATGTGCAAATTAAGAAAATATGGTGTTCCACAACTCAGAGCGCCTTAAATTATCTGCAAAGCCGAACATAAAGTTGAACACTCTAGACCAATTATTTAAATCCTAAAAAGGGATTATAGCCCCTGTAATGTTTGAGATGAACTTAAGTCAGCTAAAAATTAAATCAAAGATTCATGGTCTCTCCTTTGCTCCCATGTCTTCATGTTTTTCATATCATTAAGGGTAACAATGCTGATTTATGCAAAAGATTTGCACTTATCCCTTACATGACTGTGGCTCCGTACCAGAATACTCATATTCATCATGTGATGGATGTTATGGATCTGAATGAAATCGTCTCTAAACTCCTTTGCCAAGTTGCTCTTAATCACTCTGAAAAGCAAAGCTGCTCACAACATAATATTGAGATTTGTGAAGGTCAAGAAAATCACGCACCGCCGTCTTCTCATGAAGAAGATTCTTCAGTGTCAGGTCTACAAAGACTTGATCCTCCTACATTTTGCAGGGCAGACCTCTGAAAGAGAGATCAAAGATGTTTCACAACCCTTACAAAGAGATCAGAGCCCTTTTAACCCCGAACTAAGAAAGCCCCAGATTTTCCTCCACTCCTCTCTCAGAGATTCTCTTTCTCCTTTTCCTCAGAAGTCAGACCCCTCCTCCACTCAATTTACAGTTCCCACTATTTTACAGTAACTGTCTTTTAACCAAATCTGTAAGCGTTGTTGTTCTCTGCAATGGTTAAGTGCAGCAGCCTTGGTTTTTAACTAGAACAAAAAGAATCTCTTCTTTTGATAACTCTATTTTTCCTACCAGCCATTATCGTCTAGCTAAATGCAAAATTGATTTTGAAATCTTGAATCGGTTGCCCCGGGGCGTATGTAGCTGAGCTCTAGCATGAAGATGAAAGAAGACACAGTATTTGGGATCACAGACCTTAAACATGTTTTTACCGACTTCCATTAATTGATGACATGTTTTGCTATCATGCTATAACAGTATTAATAATGTGTCTGTAAATTCAGCTTCAGCAGGTTTCGGGTGTTAACAGAAACAGCAGCACCAGTCTTCCTTTTATTTTTCTGATGCTTTTGTTCATTTTATTTCACAATTTTCCACTTTCTTTTTTCAAAAAGAGCCTCAGGATGATTGCATCAGTCGGTCCCTCTGATGCCAGAGCAGAAAGTTTTATTATCCTATCAGTGACAAATGTGAAATTGTTTTGCTTCGCTTTCATGTTTGTCAGTGTGAAGGATTACTTGACATGGGGTGTCAAGATGTTGATAATCTGTTTAGAATATGACCAATACAAGGTTAATTTCAAGGGAGGAAAAAAGCCTAGAGTACGGTTGAGAAAGCAACAGTCAAATGTTGAAAAACAGACCTTCAGCCAACTTTTCAGCAAAACAAGAGGAAGTTCATGCTGTTCGAAAAAAGACCCAAGACATTCCTTAACACTATAACTCTTTGGAATGAGACAGATGTAAACAAAGATGTCGCACAGAGCAGGTATTTTAATACTTCAGTAACACTAATTAGCAACCTCAATATCAGAATTATTCTGCTATCTTAAGATACTGCCTGTCCAAGCCAACTATTTGCTCCTCCAATATGGGAGCTACCTGCTGGAAATCTTCTGATCAGAGAGCCAGTGCTAACAGGATCAAGCCAAAATACAGCTCTGTGTAGCAGATGCAGTAAAACTACAGAGAACCACCAGTTCTTCAGTCTTATCACTTTGTTTTGAAATTGTGGAGAGGTCAGCATGTTAGCCCTGTACAGACATCGCTGTAAAGAGTCGAATGAACCTGACGCCTCAGACTGGATAGACACATCTTACCTCGAAATGCTCATAAAACTCAAGTAAATCATAAAGCAAAAAATATGGTAAAAAGTCTTGTGAGGGATTTGCAGTCAGTGGAATGGAAGACAAGCCTCAGGCCTCTCTTGTCTTTCATTAACCATCCCACATGGACCCTCCTGAGACACACACACACTTTCATATCCAACACAACACCTGGCACTGGAACATAATGTGCAAGGAGACACCCATGGAGAACACATGTCCTTCATGTGATAATTTTCAGCCAAATGTGTGCGTGTGTGTGTGTGTGTGTGTGTGTGTGTGTGTGTGTGTGTGTGTGTGAGAGAAGCTGTGATTGAGAAAGCCCAACATCCCTCTGCATCTCTTCCCTTTACAGCCAAACAGAATCAATCGCAACATGTTTTTCCACCTGTCCACATGTGTGGCTTGACAACACCCTGCTCGTCAGTGAACACGCCACGAAGATTGTTTTATGGCTTGAGTTCTACCAGCTCTCAGCCTCCCCACACCTGTACAATAAATCACCAGCGCACTGCTGGATGTTACGTAACCCAGGAGAGGCTTGCTGACGCCTCACAGACGAAGACGCCGCGGTGGAGGAGGCCTGGAGAGGGGCTGGTGGGGGGGCTGCAGAGTCCACTCATCTTTTCGCCCAATAACGGGCCAAAATAGCTCAGATGAAATGGGAATATGAAGATTTGCTTGTAATGGCGAGGTAATGACTCCTCATTTTTGTCCCCCACAAATGAAGACAGGGGAGGGATCCAATCGTCCATCTGGTGCATACGATTTCTGAGCCTGTGCTGGCAATTTTTAGCAAAACTTGTGAGAGTAATGGATTTTTACACCTGATTGGCCCATAACAATGCCATCACCAGGACAACAGGGCCCTGAGCTTTACACTCAATATTTTAGGCACTGCTGGGTCAGATTTGATGAACCTTTGGGGAATGATGCAGTATCCAGTATTCACAAAATGAAACTGCTTGGTTACACCCAGGGACACTTGCATCAATCGTGCGGTGCGCCATGGTCCCGTGTTTTGTTTTGTTTTTTATTGCTCAGATGACTACTGTGGTATTTTGGCACTGCACCTCTCGCAGATAATTTGCCAATGAAACAGTGTGGCCAGTAGTGAAACATCTTCTTCCTTGGATTTCTGTGTGATTCTGTGAGTTTCTGTAGGTATCGCTCTTTTTCTGCTCACTGTGGGCCCTCTTCCACTGCATTAGTACCAAAGCTTTTTGGTACATCTTAAGCACAAATCAGAAAGTTTGCTTTTTCCATTTATCAGTGGAATTCCAGTTGATCGTTTTGGTCCCTGCTCAAAATGCGGGAGTCACAGGAACCAACAGGACCCTGGGGGTGTGACTACTGCACTGTTTATTGCTGATTGGTTATATAATTATGTGTAACTGAAATGACTACAACATTTCTATTCATGTTGAAGTGTTGGAGTGTTTTGTTTTAAGCCATCGAACATTTGAAGAAGCCAAATGGAGAAGAACACCACAACATCCAAGCTCTCATCGTCATTTTGGCAGATGATGAGATACCAAATGGAGCTTGAGGGAATGAAAAGAAACAAGAGGGTATAGAGGAAAATATCGCTGAGTTTAAGGGAACTGGGCCACAAGCATGATCCTAACCAAGGAAAAATAAAGTTGCACACATTTTATTTACATATCTGAGTACAAAACGTGCAACCATTCCTTGCTTTGTTAAATGTGCTATGTCTGCCGCTGTTTTTGCCGTCACTATAACCATAACTGCTATAACCATAACTGTTTCCCTTGAAGTCGGTGGGAACACAAACGATAACTCGAAGCAGATCAGGCACCACATTGCTCCCATTTGGACTTGCTCTTGTTTCGTGTTGCGCAGTGGGAAAGGGCCCTAAGGTGGCTATCGCTGATCATGCTAACTACCCAGATCTTCTCATAAATTGTCTAAACAACTGCTGCTGCTGCCAGAAAATAAAATGTATCGCTGCCTGTGTGCCAGAGGATTTTTCCCTGGAAAGCCTTAACAGACACCGGGTGTTTAGAACCGCAAATGTAAAAACGTTCATGAACAGGCTGCAGGTTGAATCACTGTTGTGTTTTATCAATCACTGATAGTGAGTAGAAAGAAAGGATACTTGTTCTTAAGAAAATATGGAATGTTATTCTCTTAAAACATAAAGCCAGCCTGCTCCATGTTAGCAGAGACCTGCGTTGCGCCGTGAAATGAAGGTTTTTTTTAGGTGATAATGTTCCAAATTTAAAAGAAAATAAATGAAATAGTGAAATAAATCGATAGACGAGTAGACTGGACTTGGGTTTAAACGTGAGTGGTAGCAATAATACGCTCCAAAGATGTGCAAATATCTGCAAAGCAAACATCTGCACTTTGAAGCTGACGTCATTTAGCTAGATAGCGTTTGTGTTGTTGTCTCTTACTCCAAACTTATTTGCTTCTCCTCTGGAAGTGGAAGTGTATTTCTCAAGGCAGTTCCTTGAAGGACAGCCAATCAGCGTAGTCGCATCACCAGCCAATCAGAGAAGGGGGTCTGTCTGCAGCCTACACACAGTACAAAACACACCCCCTCCCATCCCTTGCCCTAACCTTACCCTCAGTGGGTGCGTCTTGTACAAAGCTAAGTGGACATGCCTTGTCGTTGCGTGGGCATTTCTGCACTGACATGATCTGTTGGGGTGTTTCGTAGCAGTCTTCAGGCTGCAGATAGACCTATTGGGCCGATCTTGCCAGCATCCAAAACCACATGTCAACATTAAAGTCCCTAGACGTAGCTTTCAGAGAAAACTCTTGCAGAGAGCCACGTCTGGCCCCCGAGACTCGACTCACAAATATTTCTTGTCAATCTACAGCCACATTCATTTTCTTACACTTGTCAATTCAGTTCTACTCATCGTCTGACTACACCACCATATGAAAAGTGATTAGTCTGACACTAAATAATGGATTTTACAGGCATTTCTGGGTTCCATGTTGCCAGGGATCAGTAATGCTGCTAAATTGAGAAAACTGCAAAATTCTATATACGGTCACAAAAAATGTTTTGTCTTTGAGGCTGCATGCACAAGTTCCTTAGAATATATATGATGTCACGTTATATTTATTTCACGTTGAACGACCAGACAGTTTCCATATCGGGTCTTGAAGATCCATGTCCAGATATGGAAATTGTCTGGTTCAAAATGTGACGGGACTTATATAACTGGCACGTAAACCCAGCCACAATCCCTATATGATCAAAATAGAGACATGGAGAGGAGGAAAATTAATGTGAACGCAAATTTAAATAAATAACAGCTTCAGGCATATTCAGGCAAAGCGTGGTCGTCCAGTGATATGATCTCATAAAACCCATCCACAGCGATCACATCTCAATCATTCTGAAATGCCAAGCCAAGATCTCCAAAGTGCTTAAACAAGAGTGAGCAGTGGTTAAGCCCTTGGAATACAGCTTGACACACGTTCTTTTTGTGCATCTTCTTCATGCAGATAGACTCTCTGCTTTCTGCTGAGACTGTTTTGAGTTGTGGCAAAACGTGAACTTCCAAAAACAAGACAAGTTTCAGAAAGTCCCTCTCGCTGGAGCCAAGTGTTAATGCAAACCCTTTGACTCTACAGGAGAGAGAATGGAGGGCTGAAACCAGCTCTGGCTCGTGAGCAGAGCAGTGATATCACCTCTCTCCTCTCCCCTCATCCACTCTACATGTGATGCGTGAGCTCACAAATGTACAATAAAATGTAATTTGATCAACTTCTTTTCTGGAGTCCAACTGTGCTGGGTATTAAAATCATTTCTGTGAATTTGAGTCTCCTGGGCCCTCATTGCAGGCGTAGAATCACCACTGCAAAGCTACATATGCAAAAGGGCAGAGAAACACTATTTGGATTCTTTTCTCAGAGCTTTCTTGTATAATTCCCTGTATACTTTATCAGTAAACACGTTCCTCTTTGTAAATCCTAATCATTGTGAAATTACCCACATGCTAACAAAGTTCATACCCACACCCAATCAACTTAATTAGACATAAATGGTTGTTGACACACTCCATGCTCATGTGGTTGGGGTTCATTTTCCAAGTCAACATTCAGTGCAGCCAGTGAAACAGAAATACAGAAAAACACAAAATACCTCATTATAGATGAGCTATGACATCTGAGAAAGAATATATTATTTAGACAAATAAGTGAGTGGAATCTTACATCGGGTTCACAGAAGTGTGCCAGATGACTTGAGACTCTCATGAAAGAGTAAAAATAAATAAATAAATAAATAAATCAACCTTGGCAGACCTCTGCCAAGGTAACAGCTGGAAGCTACAGTTGTGTTTACTATAAGCTCCGCCTCCTTTACGCAGCGCTGTTGTTATAGGACACGCCTCCCTCAGCCAATCAGTGTGGAAAGATGGTCAATGTTGCTTTGACCCATGACCAACTTCCCTGCTGAGTTTCGTGATGGATGCGTTCAGAAGTTATGGCTCTGTTTATACTAAGCCCCACCCCTTTTTGGCAATGTTGTTGTCATAGGACACGCCCCTTTTGGCATGGAAAGTTGGTCAGTGCCATTGACCAAGCCTCCCCCAAGTTTCCACCATGTGTTGAAATACTATGGCCTTGTTTGTGCTAATCCCTGCCCATTACCACACCCCCTCAAGGCTGATCGGCCTGAAAAATTAATCACTTCTTTTTGACCCATGACCAACCTTCCCACCATATTTTGTGCCAATCTGTCCAGTACTTTTTGAGTTAACCTGCTGACGGATGGATGCATGGATGGACAGGGTTGATCACTGCCAGAGATGTCACTTCCCTGTTGGAGGTAGTTATATGGCATAGTTACATCACATCCTGTCCACTGGTCAATTCAGAGTGCATGTTAGAATACTGATCTGTAACGAATGTTGCATATGCTTTTGTATGCAAAAAAATTGTAATTATGGGAGAGCAGGTGAGGTACATCATTGGATTTACAAAGTGGGCACCTCCCATCATCGATGTTTCTTTTAATTAGGTCCACAGCACCTCCAGAAAGCTCAGTGAGAAGTCTTGGTGTGCCCTTTCAGGGTTACACCTTGTTAAATGCAATGTGATTGACAGCTGCAGGACATGAAAAATGTGTACGCACGTGCCCAGAAACAGATTAATATTCATAGTGCTGGCCAAGGACTGAATCCTTCAAGAACTTTTTCTAGTGTGCTTTTCCTATTCAGCCTCCATCTATACTTTTCCACTGTCTAAGTAAATAAAAAGTACAAGAAGGTGACTGGACTGCCCTCTCTTTAAAATTGCACATGTAATAGCATGGAAACCAGGAGGGAAGCCAGACTTAAAATATATATTTCTGTTGGAATATAAGAACTACAAACGTTTTGACGGTGCTTATTATTATTACTATTAGTATCATTTTGAGGCATTGGGTAAAATAGGCAGTTTGGGGATTTCACAGTCCCTCACTCCACCCAGGTTTTTTCCATCAAATGTGCTGGCTACTCTGTTGCAGACCTCCTCCGTGTTACGTCAATATTAATCACATGAGTGATGGCAGAATTAATCATTTACAGAAAGCAAGGTGATGCTAGACTCACATCCAAGACTGGCCTCAGTGTGGTTGTTATGCATTATGTTAATTGTAGTGTCGTCTGTCTACATTTATCTCATATTGCATGCTACAACGGCAGTTCCCAACCCTTTTTTTCCCTCAAGCAGACCAAGTAGAGATTGTATAGTATCTCCACAAGATATACTGCTTGTCTTTAAGGGCCAACAGAGGGAGGTTTTAATGCAGAGAGAGAGAGAGAGAGAGAGAGAGAGAGAGAGAGAGAGAGATAGGGGATGACATGCAAGACATTCAAACCTTGACATCACTGCTACATGTTTTGCAGCTTAGCCAACTGAGCCACTAGGGCGCCCCACAATTTTTTATTCATTTTTTCCCCCAGATCTCTCTTGGATGAGTCCC
>OMLF01010274.1:0-13819 GCA_900302615.1 Holocentrus rufus
TATTTTAACAGGGACTTTCCCCTGTAGTGCACTGTGGTCAGGGAGTGCAGTGCGGGCTGAACAGAAAGACACTTCAGGTCTCGCCAGTCCAGCTGTGACTCACTAAGTGCTGCAACTTGATGTTACATTTCGAGTCTGAACAAGGGATTGGGGGTTTATACATCACATTCAATACAAAGTCTTGACACATTTCATGAAACATTATCAAGAGCAAGTAACAAGCGTGAAATCGCCCAGACCCAAGGCGCACCTGTGCTGCACGTGTTGGCGCAACGTGTTGCTGTGGAAAGAGGTGAGCGATAATCAGCTGTGGAGGACCAACATGGATAAATAACGTACAGCTGAGGGCAAGACAGGCAGCGATTGATTGGCAAGGAAGACGTGGCAAACACTACCTGCAGTGAGTTTCAACAACTGATGGTTTCAAGTCATGCTGCAGTGCTGGATAGATGTGGATTATTTACAGGGCCAAAGGAATGAGTTGTATATATTGCATGAACATGTACTGTAATAAAGGTAGCGATTTTACTGGTTCACGGCTGTATGTGTAATGCTACGCTCCGCTAACTACGCCATGATATGGAGTTAGTGTAACAGTACATAAATTACAACCAGGGGCAGTAGCAAGTAGCAATTATGTTCCAGGGATTAGTCATATCCTTAAAGTGGTATGAGAACTTGTTCAACTATATGGCATGTCCTGACCTCTGTAATGTTATTAGTTGTCCTCTGTGTGTCTAAAAAAAATTGCACACGCATCCTACTAAACATCCATGAGTGAGTGACTGAATGAGTGAGTGAGTGAGTGTGCAACCACAAAGTGCGCACGCTGTGGGCAAAAGACCCATTTAAGAGCCTTATTGTGCATTTCCATCATGACCATCATCAGTTTACAACTGATGATGATCATGTACGATTACGTCATGTCCCTAGTGCCAAAAATGTGTTTACTTCATAACTTTTATGACTATCTCCTCCACATGTTGGGATACGGAGGAGTGTTTAATGGTTTAGGGGTGTAGCGATTATCAATTATAAATACTGGCAATTCAACTGCATCATTCTGCTGAAAGAAATAGAATGGATTCCTTTGACTTTGGCCTGAATCAATATGAAATAATTTGAACTGAATCATTCACAAAAAAAAAAGACATGCTGATCTAACAGAATACTACAAATCACAACTTTTAACAATTTTATTTTTTCATTTTTTAAAATTTTAGAATAAATAATATTGTAATTGTGCTGTCTTCAGAAGAAAAAGGATACATTATGTTTATGTAATGGTGTGTTTATTAACATGAATATATATGTATATGTATACATATATATGTATATGATATGTATATATGAACATGTTGGCTATAAGCACTGAACTGAATTGTCAAATCGAGTTATAGTTTACAAATTTGAATCAAATTGAATCGTTAAAAAAAAGAAAAGTTCTTAAATTGAGTTGGCAAGTAGTGAATCATATTGGAGCTCTGTTAAGCCAATGATTCACCCCCCCTAGTTTCAGTGTATTTCAGTCACAGCTGAATAAAACTGTTCCCAACTCCCTATAAAAACACCTCTCTGAGGACAGTTAGCGCACTCGATAAGCCGCCTGCTCCTTCCAGCAGCCCCCTCTCCTTATGAGGCTCCTATATACTGTGGGCATTTCAGCATGCAAGCAAAATGAGAAGATGGACTGTAGGCCCAGCATACTCTGCTGTGGCAATAATGACAAGACTGCAGTTGTTTCTTCTCCCCCTCACTGAATCTCTTATGGATATCTTTTGGCTTGTCATGTAACATCAAAGCAGGAGGAATCCGTGGTCATATAATCTTTGCGAACCGTTGCTGACACTTGCATTTGATGTGTCGTGACGAGGCTGCAGTTATTCCTCCTGCTCCCTGAATCTCTTATGGATATGTCCAGCTTGTCACATTATATCAGAGGACGAGGCACCTTCCATCATCTTTGTGAACCAACTCTTGCATTTGTTCGAAGTGCACTGAGCCCCCCCCCATGAATATGCAGATGGAGATAGTAAGATGAAGGAGGAGAGAATTTAGATGTGCATTGGCCTTCAACAGCCTGATTGTTATATCAAGAGATTGTAACGGTTTTTATCATTTAAATTGACTGGTATACCGACGTCACTATTCTGTCACTTACAATAATCCTCTTTTTAAAATGACCCGTACATCCATCTCAATATACTGAATCCATCATCTGACATGTCTTATCTGTGAAATGCTTGATAAAACATTCTGCACAGGAATAGATAGAGACCTTGCAGTCACACGTTGTGTACATTCATCATGCCATTTAAATACTGTGATATCTGTTTTTACTACTGTGATGATTTCACATAATTACTTTGTATGGAACTTCCAAACAATTAAAGGAGTACTCCAGCATTTTGAGCAAAATACCATTTTTCCAACTTACCAAGAGTGTTAGATGGCTGGAACTACAACCACTGAACACATGAATCCTTCTGTCTGAGTTCAGCGGTTATAGTTCCCACCATCTAACACTTTGGGTGATGAGTATTTCAAATACACGATACATTGTGTAAATAAGACAGCTTTGGAGTTGCAGTAAGGTTTATATTTTCACTTTGACGGAGCTAGGCTAATGACTCTTTTAGACTTCAGGTTTTTATGCTAAGCTAAGATGACATGCTAACCATAGGAGCTGAACAAGAGGACGTACAAAGATGAAAATGGTATCGAACATCTTGTCTCAGTCTGGGTAAGTTGGAAAAAGGGTATTGTGCCCAAAACGTTGGAGTATTCCTTTAAAATTGAAATAGCGACATTTGAAAAGCAGAACAAGAAAATAAGGTAACACTTTCTCAAATCACTACTCACATTTAGATCATTGAACATTGCCATTGTTCATGGAAGCATGGAAGTTGTATAATCACATGTTCATACACCCAACAATAAGATATGACCATGACTACTGAAGTACTAGGTGGTCCATTTCAACAGACGTGAAGCCCACTTTTCCCCAGCACTGCAACCCTGCCTGCTTGCACCACAGCTCCCCAACCATAGCCTCCTCATGTATTAACTTCTAAGATTTCTCCATGCACTATGTATGTTTTATTCATTATGTGGCTTGCTGTCTATTGTCATGTTCTTTCAATAGGCGGTATCTCTTAGGCTTTGCCAAGGGGTGTTGTAAGCTCAGTCAAACTGTGTTATATTTGCACAGATTTGTCTGAAGCTTCACATGAGCACACCACCAAACTAAAATAGATAGTTACATCTTGACCAGAGCATCCTGACTGAAATATATTTATGGCCACATGAGTCTGACATGTTTCAGCATAACATCTATCGGAGGTGTGACTGTGATGCTGCTGGATCATATCATGACACTTGCTGAGGCGATGTTGTCGGGTAATCTTTTGCTCACTTCTAGTGCGGCTTAAGCTTAAGCCTTCATTCTACCTGCTGATGAAGTCAGCTTTTAGTTTTGATGAGTATTTAAAAGAAGGAAGATTATATGCACTGTATTCCAAGTTGCTGGTCTATTAGTTGTTCCAAGAAGTAAAAAGAAGTCGGCCGGCTTCCATGCCTTTTCTTATCACTCTCCCTTCCTCTGGAATGGTCTATCTGCAGAAATCAGGGAGGGTAACTCTCTTGTTACTTTCAAAACCAAACTTAAGAGATATCTGTTTTCTTTATCTTTTGGATAAAATTGTCTTTCTATTTGACCACAGAGGGAGGTTCAGTCTCTGTCCATAGACTCTCCTGTCTTAGTTTAGATTAGCCTCTGCTGGTTTAGATGTGTCTCTCTCTCCTTCCTTCTTTGATATCCCCTGTGTGGTACACGTTAGGGTCAGGGTTTTTTGTGCTGACTAACCTTGTCTTCTCCGTCTGTGTGACTTCTTAGGTCGGTGGCCTGACTCTGCTTCCTGCCCTGCTGACCCCGGTCCTGCTCTCTCTGCATGGCCCTGCATCTCCTGCACATTTCAGCCATTAGTCATTAACTGGCCTCCCTTAGCTTTATCCTTTTCTCGGTGGCCCCCCTAATGTTTGCTTCTTCCTCCCCGTCCTTTGTGTGCATGTTTCATGTGTCTGAGTGTGAATGTCTATCTAGCCTGTCTATCCCCCAGGCGTGATGCTCCCGCCCCCACCATCATCACCGATCTCCTCCACCTCCATCCCACCTCCATCCCCCTCATCCTGGCTGTTGCTATGGCTGTATGACTGCTCGTCTGCTAGTGTGTTTTCTTCATAAAATTCACATTGTATGTCCTCTACTTCTTAATCTCATACTTTGCCCACTTGGTTGGCACATACTGAACTCAAGGCTGGCCAGGAAGGGCCCCACTCTCTCTGGGGTCCTTCCCAAGATTTCCTCCCTTTTTTTCCTTTGACCTCTGAGTTTTTGAGAGTTTTTTTTTTCTTGTCTGCTATGATGGTTAAGCCAGGGGGTGGGCCTGTAAAGCCCTTTGAGGTTCTTTGAGTAAACAGTGATTTTGGGCTCTAAATAAACTTGAACTGTGTCACTGCACAGCTTGTGAACCCACATTGGTGCCAAGTATGGAAAATTTCACTGTGGCTGACATGTTGGAGAATGGATCTCCCACACCTCTGTTTATAAGCTAGTTGAAGAGGTAATTACCCCAGCCACATGTTAGAATAATATGTAATTCATTACACTGTTAACTAGCTCACATTTGATGTATTGGTTTATGTAAATTTATTTTGTGGTTAACATTAACATTGTGCCGTTAACATTAGCTATAGACCTTTTTCACAACAGCCATTTTGACATAAAATAGCAGGTAACCACAGGTGTTACTAATGACATCAATGAAGGTTCTGTTCCATTTAGGTTTAACAGACCCAGGGTCCTGCTATTGTTCATGCTGGCTCACTGGAAATACTCTGCTACTCTTAAATGGAACAGAACCTTCATTAATGTCATTAGTTGAGATCAATAAGGACAACCAAAACCACACTGCAAATTTGCAATGCAAATCGATGCGATGTTGCTATTTTCTAAGTTCCTTGAAAACTCCCAGCCACAACGTCATACACAGATCCGCCATGTGCTCGTCATCTCATTTATATGTGTCAGATCCCCCTTTTCCTTAAGCGAAATCTTACAACTATCTATGGATCACTACTGGCCACAGCTTCATTTAGTTAGCATAAACAGATGACACGTTGCCCACAGGCAAAAACCTTTTGTCTTTTTCAATCACCCCCCAACAGGTCTTAAGCAAAGGATTAGCACTGATGGCTGGGAACACCCTGTACATGACAATCTCTTCCCATAGCTTAATTCCATTAGCCTGGCACTCACCCAGATGGCTCTCACTCAATATTGTGTAGAACCGTACGTATTAATGGCAGTGTTTCATGTCGCTGTGATTTTGATGCCTATACAAGATTAATTTGATTAGATTACTAATGGAACATTGCACCGCAGCTCTCTAAGACATATCGTTCCCTGTTCATCTTTTAAATTTTGCAAAATTGGTTCTTGGACATGAAATAAAAATAGTTGATGGTGCAATAAGGATTATATATGAGCTCTTAGTGTACAGCATCTTAAAACGGGATTGAGATAGATGCAGAACCAGATCACATTTTCTCGTCTCTCTTACCAAGTTAAAGCTAAGTTGTGTGTTTGTTTCCCTCAAGGGCATCTCCAGTCCACAGTCATGCACCAAAGTTCAACTGTAAATAATACATGGCTGCCACGGCCCATTTGTAACCAGCCCTTAACCCTCTGAATGCTGGCACGGTTCTTGCGACTCCCCTCCCATCAGCATTTACCCTCATGCATCTGTCTTGAAACACTGACAGTTGCCCGCCCCCGTCCTCACCTAGGTTCCCCATCCCTGCAGTAGATCAGCTGTTTAGAGCCCTTCACGGCTGAATAATTCCCCCTGTAGCCATCACTGACCGTCAGCCTCTCTCCTCGATCTTTTCCTCCCTTTTCTCTGTATCATTCCCTCCATCGCTCTCTCTCTTTCTCTTTCCACCCCTCCCTTTCTCCCCTATCAGTCTCCCACATCTCTTCTCCCCCATCTCTCCGTCTCTCTGTCCATTAAATACCATACCCAGAATTCTGTGCTGCCGTACAGCTGCAGTGGTCTAATCCAGTCCAAGATACATCAGTTCTGCAATCAATCACGCAGCCCCCCCTGCCACCTTTCACTCTCCCGAAGAGAGATTGACGCCTGAGCCGTCAAATTACTGTCATCCATTGGCGCCTATACAGGACTGTACATGTGTGTAAGCAAGTTTAGCCCGACAAGAGAAGTTGTTAACATTATTTCTAATCTGAGACACTCCCAGGCTTAATGCAGGGACAAAAACATATAATTGGGTTTATTCCCATATAAGCCATTCGTATATAGTGAAGTTTGCTCTGACATGGCATAAAATGGCATAAATACACAATACAATTTACAAAACTCAGAGCACACTAGAAATGCTTGTTTTAAAATGGCAGGATTGCATTTAAAGCATCTTATACACCTCCAATTATATAACTGTCTCTAAAGGCAGGTGAGGCTCTGCAAGCCAAGCTAAACAATGGACAGAATGACAGCCCTAATGAACGGTTAGCAGGCCACTGCATAAGTTAATGCTCTCTTTTCAGAGTTTGGTTGCTGCATTATTGATTGAACACACTCTGCGGTTTTATTCATAGACATCTGAGGACACGGCAGCACCGTCACTGTAAAATCTAAGACAAACAGCAATGTCACTGAATCCTGTGGAAACCTTATTAAACCCATGAGAAAAAAGGTCCTACTTTTTTTGAAAGAAACATTCTTTACCTTTTCGATGCTATAGCCTGTATATGCATAATCACAAAGAGCTCATTTAGCTAGAAATTTCTTTAATGCCATGACAGTCATGGATATGATATTCGTAATACACAACTGCAGACAGCACTCATGAATGAATTGATAGCGTTGTGGCCTTGCCAGAGGTTCAGGTAAAAGCCTTGTGTGTGTACATTAAGTATTTAATGCAGATTATTCCAGAGGAATGTTTGTCTGGCTCTAGTATTACAATTCACTTGCACTGAATGCTAAAATTGAATTTACCTCTTTAAAGCACCTGCAGTTACATAACATGAGCTTTTCAGATGCAACTGTTACAGCAAGCATATCAACCTCAATTCAAGTTATTGTCCATCGAGGTACAGTAAAATGAACAAGAATGACAAAAATAAATAAGAAAGTGTATTAAAAGTATTTAAAGAGTCTCTATGGAGAAGGATAAAAGTGCCCTCATAATGTTAATTGGTATTTTGTAATCGGTTTGAGATGAAAAGGGCACGCATGCAGATGGTGGCTAGAGGTTTTACTCTGCTTGGTTGTCATTAATTTTGTGCCTGACCATGTTTGAAAGCCATTAGCGTTGATGGAAGAGGGCGCTGATCAAGGTTTTTACAGGCTGGTTTGTGATGCTGACATTTTGCAATGCCGAAGCACTTGACCAGCTAATAATTCGGCTAATTGTGGTCTCAAAAGTTAAGTTCTCTCCCAGGCTTCGATGGATCCTGGTCAGTGAGACGGAGATGTGATGCAGAATACGCGATGACTTAGAAAATAGCCCAAATTTCCTGCGAATTTATGATGTTGTAAAGTACGCACATTATAGCCTCCTGATAAAACTTTATTGGAGGAAAAAAGAAAACATGTTTCTGGGAATAAGGGATTAAGGGATTTGGAACGCCTTTCCACCAGAAAAGCTGCCATAAATGAGGTCCCATTCATTCACAGTGTACATTAAATTCAGTGATGTGGCAGTGCCATTGGGTCATTACAACTGTTATCTTTATTACCGTTCCAAATGATGACAAATGGACTAATATTGTTGCCATGTGCATTCTTGCTGCATTATACAAATTCTGATGGTCATCATGCACTGTTAATTTTTCTCTGCCTCAGACAACTTTGGGAAGTTCATTGGTGTAACAAAAGAAAAGATTTTGAATAACTGAAGGTGGTTTGTGTATTTTCTAAGGTTCCTGAGGTAAGTCTACTGCGTTTACAGACATGTGGTTGTGGTTTGTTTACTGACCTCGAGGTTTTGCATACGTTGTTCCAAGTCCCAGTGTTCAGCAGCCAGAACTGCAGCCAGCCCCTTTCGTTAGGAGGGCACACTCCTCTTACAAGATAGTTCCAAGTGAATAAATTGCATTCCTTTTGCCTCTCAGATCGTGATATAGATATAACTCAGCTATTTCCCAAAAAGGCTGCCAGAATTCTGAAAGGGAAGTTGACAACTCTTATTTGGCAAACATCCCAACAAATAATGTTTCTACATTTTTCCATTTCCAAATCCCACCTTATGACCCCATTCTGTCGTTATGACTCCTTCGGGCAAATGTACATGCAAATACAACAAAGTGCTCTTTGTCCAAGCTGCAGTCATGTTCACAACAAAAATTATTTTTAAATGACAATTTTTGCATCACTGATAAGCATGCTTTTAGCATATTGTTGAAAATAGGATTTGTGGGTGATCATATTGATTACCCAATATGTTCCAATGCCCAGCTGAAGGTGGGCAAAATAATAGAAGCACCACATGAAAAAGGCCTTGTACTTTGAAGTAACTAAATTATAATTACAAAGGCAACACAGGCAAGTCATATTCAATTTAATTCCAACAAGAATTATGTCAGCTCTAAATGCTGTTTGACAATAACCACTTCTGTATAGTTTTCAGAAAAACATGAAGCAATATCCACAAATGATTGAACTGCAGGTGCACTGGTCACAAAACCTGCAGGATTTGCCAGGTCAGTTTATTCTAAACCAAAAGTTTGTCAATGTGGCCATGACCAAAGCATGTACACGAGGTTTGCAGGAGACTAACCAAATCTATTACAGACATCAATAACACTGGGGCATATTTTAGAAAATCTCTTCTTGGTAGACTGAATTCTGTGTATAATTTTTCATTGAATCAGCCCATGTCAGGCACAAACAGAAGAATTACGAACTAGGTCAAGGATGTTGCCCCATTAGTCATCATCTATGCTGAGCCCCAGATCGTTCTCCCATGCTTCACTAGTCTGATGGGGGAAAACTGAGCTGACAGAGTTCATGGAGTCGTAGATATATGAAATATTCCTCCTCTGATTGGAGTCTACAGTAAGAAGTGTCAATTAAGGTTTTCAGAGGGCAGAGTGGAAAATGGGGATACTGTTTCTGAATAAAATGTCTAATTTGAAAGAGGCAAAAGAGCTGAGATGTTGTTAGCTAAAATTTGGTTGACAGGTCTGCAAAGAACATGAAGATTTCTTTGTCATATAAATTTTAACTGAGGTTATGCCCCTGTCGAACCAACATTGAAATGCAGAGTCTATGTTAGATGGCTTAAAGGAACACTCTGTTATGGGAAAATAGCCTTTTCCAACTTATCTAGACTGAGACAAGATGTTCGAAACCTTTTGCATCTCTGTACATCCACTGGTTCAGTTCCTACGGGTAGCATGTCGTGTTAGCTTAGCATAAAGACTTAAAGTCTACAGGAGTCATTAGCCTGGCTGCGTCAAAGTGAAAAAATAAACATTACAGCAACTCTGAAACTGTCTTATTTACAAAATGTATCATGTGTATTACACAGTAATGAAAAACACATCTTGGATTATAAGAAAAAAAAAAATGAGAGTCCTTTTAGAATTAGATCAGCTGGACACATATGTTCAGCAGTTATAGTTTGTACCATCTAACCTCTCCTGAAACTAATTCCAAGATGTGTATTTCAAATACACGTTACATTGTGTTAAGGTTTATTTTTTCATTTTGAAAGAGCTAGACTAATGACTCCTGTAGACTTCAAGTCTTTATGCTAAGCTAAAACAAAATGCTAACCATCGGAACCGAACTAGTGGATGTACAGAGGTGGAAATGACATCAAACATCTTGTCTCGGTCTGAGTGAGCGAGAGTATTCCTTTAAAATGGTGATTGCTAATTATTGGGGCAAGAGTAGATCTGTACAAGCCAAAATGTTTTCTAAGTTCCATCCATATGTTAAGAGACTAAGTAACCAGTGGACTAATGCTAATGGTACAGACAGACATGGGTACTTGGGAGCACAGCCATTTCACCGTAGTGAAATCTGAGCAGATGATACCTCCATTTGGACCCAGGCAGGCTGGTCGACAGCTGAATTGCCCGTACAAGATAAAGCTTTTGAAGATACCAGAAATATTGTACAAAAAAATTGGGAAGGGTGGGGCCGCCTGCCAGTTTTGGAAGATTTTCTTCTGCATATGCACCAGTTTATTGGCCCAAAGATATTTAGATACTGTCTTGTCTAATTTAGTACAAATAAATAAATAAATAAATAGTATGGGAATATGTTAAAAAAAGATAGAGAAATTTAGGTTTAATAAACGTTTTGATCAGACCTAATAATCTTTTTTCTGCAAAGTTATTCAGGAACACTCATTGCCGTGCATCAATACACAAGCCAGTTGCTTTAGCGCTCAAATGAGAGAATAGAGTTGTAAGAAGACATTAACAGTGACTGCTGTCTGTATGTCACAACACTACAAGTTCCAATGTTGAGATGAGAACAATGCTAAAATGAGCAGGCCGCCAGAGGCCACGTACATGTGTAATTGCATGGAAAATTCACTCTGCTTACACACATTAATACATCCAAGACAGCAGCCACGTGTCAGGCTGATCTGTGTGGTTAAAAAAATGTTTTTCACTTTTCGATTTCATGCTATTTACATTATTAAAACTTCCAGGGGGAAGATATCTTTATTTACCAAATGATAAAAGTGATTGGTACAGCAGGGACTGTTTAGTATTCAGGTGGCAGAGGGTTGAATTCGCTCTTCTAAGCCTGCTTCATATGAAACAGATCTGGTAACTTTGCCTCAAAGGGGCATTCACAGGAGGCATTAACATAAGTACAACATTTAAAATAATCCCCTTCATTTCACTTCCCAGTCATGAAGTGACAAGACATCTACAGTGCAGAAGAGACCGTACAATTCAATGCAAGAGAAGCATAATGTCCAAGGAAATCAATGTGTGATTGGTATACAGGGATGAAATGAAGCATGAGGAACCCTTGGACAAGCATTACTGATAGAGTAGCATTCAATAATCCTGTGGTATTATGTAGGGCTGCCTCATGAAAGTTGATGATTGTAATCATCAGTCATAAGCTCCCTGCAGTCAACTGACCAGTTTAAGGGGAGATTTTTTTTCTCTTTCTCTTTTTAAGACGACGTGCATTGCAATACTACGATGAAACCCATCAGATGCAGCCTATTTCTCCCTGATGCAGCTTCTTGATCAAACTGACAAACAGCAATGTGTGGTCACAGAAGCATATATACACACACTGTAGTGTTCCTATGGTTTTCATGGTATTTATATCGTAGTTCAGCTGTGTTGGTGCTGTTGAAAACATATTCCATCGACCAACTACTACAAGAAAAAATTAGTTATCAGAGCTTCATTTAACCAGAAATACCTGCATCCTCTTATTACTCTGACAAAACTGAACAGTAATGTAAACTTAAACTGGCCAGCAATTAAAATATTAATGCAGATATCTATGATTTTTATAGATTTTGAATGCTCAAATATGTTTATATGGCTCTGCAAATTATCATTAGCATAGCTTATCAACACTGAAACACGTGACAATGCATTTTCTGACTGCAAGAAAGGCAACGAATTACAAAAATGAAATAAATAAATAAATTCAGATTGTTGTTCATGTTCTGATTCAACTGAGGAAATTCTGAGTTGGGTACAGACCTAATATAATAGTCTTTTATCTGTCCACAGACTATATTCAAAAACTCAAATTATAAGAATCAAAATTCTGGTTATTGAGTAATGAGTTGGATAATGAAATACTTAATAACATATATTCATTTAACATAAATTACTCAAATGTCAAAGATATATACTCATCGTATACTATCAGCAAATGATGGCTCCCTGGCTGCTATACAAGACTCCAAAGTGAGCTCAACATCACTTCAGTTACAGCTGATAATGTACAGACACTGGGACTCCACAGTTCGACACAAAAAATGGAATTGTAAGATTTTCACAGTTAATTTTTACCCAGTGATAGTTTGTGATCTCAAAGGAATCAAACACTTGCTTTCAAAATATTGACATATCAAAGGGTTGTGCGTTTTGGCCATTCTTTGATGTAAAATAATACCAAGGGTGGCACAAACATGGCAATTAACAGTAATGAAGTGAGAGATCAGATGGGTGAGGCTAATGATCAATGTGAAGCCAAATGTTTGTTGAAGACAGTTGCCCTGAAGACAGTGTTACAGCCGTGCTGTGGCCTACTTTATCATTCTTCTGGTGCCCTGACTTCTCTGCCTTATTTCCCACTGTGGGAACCACAAAATCTCAGTTTTGTGACTATGTGAATGAAACAAAGAAGAGTCTGCGGCAAAATGGTGGACTACTCTACGATCCCCAATTTATCGTGCTATTTTTATTTTTTTTACTTACTTAGACTTTATTTTTAATGCAAATCTTTTCCATGTGGGTGTTTTTTATTTATATCCCTTACTGATGTGCAGCCTAAAGGCATGCTGAAAAATTTACTCACAGCATGTACTCCAGGCCAACAACTCTATCCGTCTCTGTATGACAGACAACAGTTGAATCATGGGTGTATTTTGTGAATATATGAACTATAGGCCCTCAGAGAGAGACTGTACTTGCTGTACAAATGTAGAATGTGTTGAATATAATCAGTGGGAGGCTTTCTGAATAATGCCATTAACACAAACAGCAGAATTCTTAACAAGAAACAGGAGTCTAGCGGCAAAGATTTTCATGCACTGACAACCCGCTGATAATGAACTTTATGTAACTGAGTTAAAACTTTTTAAAGACGGGCGCCCCGGTGGGTGCTGTGCAAAAAGCCAACCACATCCTATTGAAAGCAGCGGCCAGGGTTCAACTCAATGCTGCATGTCATCCCCTCTCTCTGCCCTGTCTTTCCTGTCTCTCTCCACTGTCCAACAAAGCAGAAAAGCCAAAAGAACATAATCCTTAAAAAAAAAAAATGTTAAAAGTGTAATATTTTCATAAGAGAATCAGCGAATGGAGTGCTCTGGAAAAGGTTATCCTACAATACCCTTCCCTGATAATGCAGAGATGCACCGTGCAAAGTGAACTCTTTTTCTTTTCTATTTCTGATATATATGTATATATAAAAAGCCAGAAGGGAAGAAGACACAATGTTCGAAAGATAGTTAACCAGCAATAGCACTTTTGTCAGTTTGACCTTTCGAATCAGACCAGGGCTTGAAACCGCTCCTCCTCTGATGATCCCAGCCACGCCGCGCTGCCTGAATACCGAGCAAGAAAGAAACATTTGATGAGTTACACAGACAGCCGGAGTGGGGAGATCACCAGATGCCAAGTGTCGCTCAGAGGACAGGTGCATCTGGTTTCGCTGGAGCAGTGCATAAGTAAACAAAGCACTGACAAAGAGAGTGGGAGGAGGAAGGAAACCGATTTAACTGGGAAAGAACACCGTGGGTAGAAATTGGGGGGACACAGAGGAACGGCGTTGTGTAGGGTGTCCTTTAAGCTCTCTAAAAGGAGAGTTTCACCTGGGAAAGGAAAAGCTTCATGTGCACTGAGCTGCAGCTGGGGCTCCGGTCCTCAAAAGGTGAAGAGATGGGTGATGGGTCCCTGGCTGTTTCACACAACACTGCTGCTTCTTTAGCCAGCCTTGACAAGCGAAGGGACGGTCCAAACGCCTGGGGGTGGCGCCTCTTTGGAAGACGAGGTCAGCTCGTGAGGACTCCAGCT
>OMLF01010276.1:0-19057 GCA_900302615.1 Holocentrus rufus
CCATCCACTGCAGTGATTTTTAGCTATGCACAGGCTCCCATCACCTACCACAGTCATTTCTTATCAAAACAAAAGAAGTCATGCTCCGTCTTTCACAGTAACAGAAACCTTCCAACAGCAAAGGTAGTCTGGCAGTTCAAAACAGTGTTAATTTTGCGTATTGTTTTGTGTACATTTTATAAATGTTCACAAAACTGCTTTAAAGCAAGTTCTCATTTTGTCACTTTTGGAACAATGTGACGGTTTAGTATCACTTTGCATAGTTTATGCTAAAGTGTTAGCATGGTTAACGCTAAAGATCTACGAGGGACATATGGATGATTTTGGTGGCATTATGCATTATATGTTCACTTAATAGGTACAGTATACTGACCAATACAATATTCACCACCAAATTTTGTTGTATTTCTTTAAGCTTGTGAGAATACGGACTAAAGGCATGGTAAAAGTTTAAAAAAAAATAAAAATAAAAATAAGAGCCTTTTTTGTTTCCATACACTGGCTTTGATTTCATTAGCACCTCCCGACTGTGGGCAATAGAGCCATTCTCAACTCATGTCTAATTGGTTTCAACCCAGTTATCATGAATGCACACAACTTGCCTGGCAGCAAATCACTTCATGCACTAGAACATCCAATTATGTGAACCACAAAATAACATACTTTTGACAATTTTTTTTCTCACTTTTATTCAGGAAGTTTGGCGTTGCACACAGGATGTAAATAGTCTTTTTCAAACGGCAGCTTAATTTTCAGGATTTTTTTTTTCCCAGCAAGCTGACAGAAGTCTTTTCAGCAGCTTGTTGTAGTTCAAGAGGTAATTATTTTTTGTATGTACACATAAAAAAATACACTGTATTGCACAATGTTCAAACTGTCTTCATAAAGTCGTAAATCTTCATCACTTCTGCCACCCATGTTGGATGGACCTAATATATTCCATGCATCTTGTTGAATGTCGTGACCTCATAAATCCCGAGGACACACACTCACACACCATTTACACACTCACATTGTCAGTGAAGACTGCAGCGTTTCAGTAATGAGATTCCTGTTTTGTGAAGAGGCAGACATGTTCTCAGGAAGATGGGAGAAAAAGCTTTGAAACTCAATACGGGCAGCACAGTCACATCCATTTTCATCCACCCCAGTAAAACCTAGTGAGGTGAACGAAATGAGAGTGGTAAATAAATGGAGTAAATCCATTAAAAGCCTCGGTGTGCTTGAAGTCAGAGCCAGCTCAGCACTTGAAGTAAGCCTGTTTGTAAATCACGCCGGCTCCAACACATCTGTGGGATCAGAGGTTGGCTGTGGCGTCCCGTGTTGTTTGGTTTGTGCGCTTGTCTTCAGCTGTGATAGGGTCAGAGTCCCATGAGCAGTGAAACGGATAATTGTGTGTTTTTAATTTGATCCTCAGCGGTTCTGCGTGCATCAGAGGCTATTCAATACGGAGATGGGCGGGGTGGAGTGGATAATGCACTCAGCTAGAAAGCTTCCGACCAATACCAATACAAATACGCTGGGCAAATTTGAGGAAAAGGCCAGCATCTGTTGCAAATGTGTTACAGGCAGATACACTCCCTTGTGGACGTGCGAGAGCAGAATAACAGAGCACGAGTAAAACAGAACGGCTTGCACGTTGTGAAAATGAGTGAACCCTGCAAGTATGTGGCCAATTATGCATTCATTTATTTGTTTTGTCTTCATACTCTTGTTTCTTTGGATGTGAAATGACAGGCGTGTGGTTACAGGGCAGATTTTCAACTTGGATTTGAATCACCCTACTGCAGTGACAGAGCTTCAGCGTTGCCATGTACAGCAGCAGTTTAATCTCCCTTCAATTCTGTCTATTTAACATTACAGGAAAATTGGCAGAAAGGGGGAAAAATGATACATTTGTACATCCCAATTTCAAAGCTCTTTTCCCTAGAGCATGATGACTCAAAGCTGGATTGATAACTCAGACCGCAGCTATGTGCTGCATTACTGCTGCACAGTATTTTGGAGTCACATGGAGTTTCTGCTGAATTATCAGAGATCAAAGTGCAGAAAGGCTGGAAAAAAGAACCAAAAGTATGATACTGAAAATAGTCATTACACAGTGAGATTTTTTATTTCATACAGAAAGAGGCTAGTTGAGTATGTCCAAATACTTTTGGCATGCTGAAATGGGAGGCTATGAACAAAAAGTGCTTTAGCTTTTAAACCCCTCATCCAATTTGGCTGAAAATCCCCTCAAACTGAAGTTGACAGTCGGTACTCTAACCTCATAGTTATTGTATCATTTCACATTTCAAAATAATAACGAGTGTGAAGCCAAAACGCAGGCTTGTTAGCTGCTGTCCAAATACCTGTGGAGCTCACAGTTAGCAGGCTTGTGTTGCCGTGTTGAAGCAGATACCTGACTCCCTATTGTGAATTTTAATTTCACTCCAGACTTCTGCCAAAGGAGCCTTTCTGAAGCGACTCCGACTAAATCAAATTTAAATATGTGGATAAAAGGACATCCTCATGCTGTGTTTCCACTGCTCCCTCTCAGTATGCAGATATTGTACTTTATATACCCAATCTGCACAGTTCTACTACTTTCCATTATGAAGACTTTGTTAAATATTATTAATATTATTTGTATTTCATTTCATTCTTATCTCTATTTTCCCTCCTTTATTTACCCAGAGTATTGCTTCTGTTGTGTGAAAACCTCATCCCAGTTTTTTACTTCAAGCAGAGATTTACATGGTCCTTAATGGGTTTAGCAAGTTTCATGACTCAAGGGTGAAAGCCATGGAATATGCAAAACCCAGGGTATACTTCTAAAAATGCAATGGTGTCAGTCTGAAAGGAAGTCTTTCTTTTTTTCCCATTATTTCCTGTGATGTTGACTTTTTGGAGAGATAATGTTTTCATGCAATAAGTGGAATCCTGGCTGAGCAAGTGATTCTGGGAATGTGTGGCTCACACAGTATAGCACATCCTGTGCCATACTGCTGTCTGCAGTGTAACGTCACTGAAATCAGTTTTGCCAAAGGACCTTGGTTACTGGCATAACAGCAAGAGGAAAATGGCATTAGGACCTCCTTTGGTTTCCAAGTTTCACACCATCCCTGAACATTCTATGAACAGTAAAACTTCTTTCTCTAATCACATGGTTGCTACTGTCATTGTGAACTCCCTCACTGGTTATCAAGTATGACTGACCCACCTAACACAACAGGTGGTTGAGATGGAAAACATTCAAAAGCATTGAAGAAATGACTAGTTCCACATTATGATGAGAATGCACAAAAGAAGTTATTGAAAGTTGGAGACTGTTTTCTTGGGAAGAGTCCAGCAGCAGACCAAAGACCTCCAAAAGCTCACGGAATGCACACCTTCTCCTCACCCTAGCCTTCACCACACCAATCTGTTGCCAACCTTAAAGGAATACTCCGTTTTGGGCAAAACACCTTTTTCCGAACTCACTCAAACTGAGCTGGGATTTTTCTCTATGGGGGCTTGCTCCATACTCTCAGAAACATGAGATATTACCATTGATAGAAAGTTTTTGGAAGGTTTTTGTATGTGTGTCTGTTTTCCAAGTAGTTGCCCATCCTGAAGAACACCTGGCTGATCTAATTCCAGGCAGGTGTACCTTTACTCTGCATTCTAGTGCAGTGCTCCCCTTTTGCTCTTTTTCATTAGAATGGAGAAACTGTTCAGTAATTTATAATACTTACATAAATCTGCAAAGCTGTAAAACTTACTCATACATTTTCATTTCTAGTTCCATTCTCCTTCGGGGGCGACATTCATTTAATAACCAAGCAATTGCATGTAATTATACTTTAAAATATTTATGAAATCTATTCATTCTTGAAAAAAAATATTTCAGGCCAAATTTAAAAATTCATATTACAGTTACATCTGACTCAGGTATGAGTGATTCCTCTTGACTGCTCAGGCTTGATTGATCTTTCCCTCACTGATATTTTGTACTAGATGAGATGATTGCAGCCATTTTTCTTAGCTTCGTCTATCATCCAACACCATTTCATGTTGGGTGTTATGTTCTTTCCTCACAACAGAATTAACTTTTTGTTGAGATCAAAGACGTCAGCCTCTTCTTTCGATGTTGAACTCATAAATCAAAAAGCAGGCTTTGAAATGGGTTCTTAATGATTGACTTCATGCTGTGCCTTTGCATCACCCTTACTCAAACCACAGTGATCCTTTGCTGTGCACATCAACGCATCGCATACTGATGGGTATTGGTGCTGCTGAGTGATATACACTCCTCCATGACTGTATGTGTATTTATGTGCTTTTTCTTTTGCAGGGCGAGTGCTCCCAGAGATGCTACAACATCTTCGTGCTGGAGACGGTGTGCGTTGCCTGGTTCTCCCTGGAGTTCCTGCTGCGCTTCATCCAGACGCAAAGCAAGTGTATGTTCCTGCGAACGCCTCTCAATGTCATCGATGCAGTGGCCATCTTGCCCTACTACATCACCCTCATTGTGGACTCTCTGTCGGTGGGAGAAAAGCCTGCGGGCTCGGGGAACAACTACCTGGAGAAGGTGGGGCTTGTCCTGCGTGTCCTTCGGGCTCTGCGGATCTTCTATGTGATGAGGTTGGCCCGCCACTCCCTGGGCCTGCAGACGCTCGGCCTGACGGTGAGGCGCTGTACACGTGAGTTCGGCCTGCTGCTGCTGTTCCTGTGCGTGGCTATGGCCCTTTTTTCCCCACTGGTGTTCCTAGCCGAGAGCGAGATGGGCGCCAAGCAGGAGTTCACCAGCATCCCCGGCAGCTACTGGTGGGCGGTCATCTCCATGACCACGGTGGGCTATGGAGACATGGTGCCCAGAAGCATCCCAGGCCAGGTGGTGGCCCTCAGCAGCATCCTGAGCGGTATTCTGCTCATGGCGTTCCCCGTCACATCCATCTTTCACACCTTCTCTCGCTCCTACCTGGAGCTGAAGGAGGAGCAGATCAGGGCGCTCAGGCAGAAGCCGGACTCCCAGGACAGCACCAAGTCCCAGAACAGCGAGGACTCGCAGGAGACGGACAGCTACCACGGCATCACAGAGGCTGCCGTTGCTGCCGCACAGAGAAGGAAGTCCATGGCTGTTGCCTCTCACAAGGCTGTCGAGAGCCGAAGGTCCATGCAAACTTAACTGCTCTGCCTGTCTGTTTACTTGTCTGTGTTCAAATGGCAAGCCTGGGAGGCTGCGACACACAGCGTTGGGACTTCAAAGTTGACAAGCTGCAGGATTGGGAACAGGGATGAGATTTTCTTTTCTGGTGCTTGGGTTCACTGCTTTGATTGTGTGTAGTGCTTGTGCACCAGAGTGTATCTGAGTTTCCTATGTTTTTTTAGAGGAACTGCAGAAGTCTTTTTTTTTTAGAGATTTGACTGCAAAAGATGGGTAGAATACAATATTCATGATTAAACAACTGAAGTCAAACAACCGGTCAAATGAAATTAAAAAACTGATCGAGACACTGCTATCATCAGCTGCGATTCAGACTTTAGCTAGGTCAGTGCAATCGGAATTTGATACCAAAACATCACGCAGTGTTATTCAGACCTCAGACTTATAGTTTATGTATTCATGTAGCGCCATTTTGACCGAAAGGGATTGTTTAAAATATGTCAGATGTGAGACTTGCAGTTTAAATTTGTTTTTCATGTGCGATATCATCTCCTCTTCTGTATTTGGCCAAACTAGGTCCAAACATCCTATAGGTGAGAATGTCAGTACATTCATTTGCTATGACGCTGACCCTAACTCTCTGCAACACAATTTTGCAGTAGTAGCACATGTAACACTGTTAAATGACTAGCTTACACTGACTTTTTGGGAGTTTCACTTTGTTTCCTTTATATAATATTAAGTACTGGCACAACAAAACCGCTCTGTATCTGCACATCGCTCTGTCTTGTGCACATGCATGCGAACACTTTAGCTAATGCATCAGTGTCTAAAGGACCATACTGGTCCTGTTTTGAATTCTTGACAGTCGTGATCATATCTATCCGTCACAAATATCAGTTGCATGACTTTGTAGCTTAGAAATCAAGGCTAACTTACTCCAATTCTCACCTATCAATGTTGTAAAATTGGAAGTTGCTATGTATAGGTAATACCATCTCGTGAATACTTACCCAGCATGCACTTTAGCAAAACTTAGCATAGAGGTAGTGCTGGCTATACAGCCTAGCATAGGCTATGTCTAAACTAAACAGCTAGATCAAGCTAGGCTAGGCTAGGCTAATTCTCACCAGAGCACTCTGAAATTGACAGTGGACACACAAACCTCTGAGCTTTGAACATGGAAAACATTTGGTCAGTGTGATCAGTGTGCAATGTGCACATAAGAAGTGATTATCATGTAGGAAAACAGTAATTTTATTAAATGTAAGTTTTAGCCAAGAATAAAATTCATAAGTAATTTTCAAGTTTTATGGAACTTTTTTTGTTAACTTTAACAGGAGTGAATTGGGGTAAGTTAGCCTTTACTTCTAAGCTACCAGTGTTTATTCCGTATACACTTTAATACTGATATTGACAGACAGTAGGGTTGCCAACTTTCTCACTACCAAATATGGGACAAAAGATGGTGTGCCACTGTGGTGTGGGTATGGTGTTGTGTGAATATATAGTGTATATTCATATTCAATTAGAAAGGCAAAAAAATGTGTATATTCCATGTAGTTCTATAGCTTTACTAAAACTTTATCATTATGTAAGCTTATTTGAATAAACCTCAAAATTAATGATCAAAGAAATTACAATTTGGACCTTTTCAGCCGTGGCTTGATCCACACACAGCAATTTTTTTTTTTTTAATTCAGTTGCTACTGCTGTTGTATCAGAACTAGAATCTGTAAGAGTGCCTTCTACTGGTTATTAAAGAGTAGCAGTCAATATATGGGACAAGGGAGGTCCCATATGGGACAAACCAATTTAGCCAAATATATGGGACATCCCAGCTAAGATGAGACAGTTGGCAACCCTAGCGGACAGATACAATTACAACTGTTGATGAGGAGTCCAGACGTGGACTGGCATGGTGCTTTAACTAATCAGTAAAGATTAGTATAAAAGTATGACTGTAAACCTTTAATTAATCCAAAGTTGGTATTGATATTGATTATATGGCCTGTAGATTTGTAGATTTTTTAAATACAAAATCTTAGTGGAGTCCATCACAAATCTGTGCAAAAACCTTTAGCTGCCTGCCTCTCACTTAATAAAGAAAAAAAAAAAATACAAATTATGCTTGAATTCTAATGGGAAGAGAAATCTTCAGCCACACGGATGTGCATATTCTATGTTTATTTAACAACCCCCCTGAAGGAGCAAGGCAAGTTTAGATGTGTCATTAAAATTAACTGACCATCAGCCATAGATCTGCTACATGTGGTTGTTTGATAATGTTCATCACTTTACAACTACCCACACTATGCTCATGTGTTAGCATATGCACCAGAGACAGCTGTCCGCTGGAGACACAGAGAAATGTCTTAACTGGTGGTGTTCAATTGGCTAAACTCCCAAAAAGTTGAATTAGTCCTTTAAACCAAACGGGTCTAGCAAACCAACACAACATTTATCCAAATTCTAATTATGTTCATTTGTTTCAAAAGGGCTTACTGATTACTCATAGCAATCCTCATAAATGCCATATGCCTAGCTTCAGACATTGATAGATGAAATACATTTTAGAAAACAGTAAAACAATAGATATGAAAAAGTGTAATATCAGTTCAGATATTGCAAGTAATATGTGTAGGCTTACATGGATTCTTCAAGTAACCGCGAACAAAGTATTTCAGTTTTATAGAATTCAAGTTGATTCAAGGCCTTTTATTTTAAAGGGTATGGACAGGATGCACTGACAAACTCATTCCCCCAAATTGTTGCCATGTTGGACCCTTTCAAAGCCAAGAATAAGTGTTAAGGAAGTGGAGTTGATATATCAGCACAGGTCTGAAATTTGAATCTGAAGTTTGTGTCACCTGAAAGACTTGTGCAGTGTACATCCTTAAATTGGCCAACTCTGAATCGCAGTCATTACTTCAACTAACCCTTTAAAAAGCATGGAAACATTAGCCTACAAGAGAGCACCCCTTCTCAAAAATATTATGACATAGCTACAATATTAAAGGCTTAAGAAATCCCTCTGAAAATATTCTTTTGTTGAGGAGTGGATAGTGCAATAAAATAAATCATTTGAAATATAAATCCAACTTTCACAGATTTCTCTATGCTTTGCCTCTTGAATCCATACACTCAGGATCAGCTCGTCTTGAAAAATGTAATAAAAATGATACTGAACATAGCCCCTAGCATACTAAAACATATGAGTTAGCAATTTATTATAAACAAGAACACACAGATTTGCAAGACCATGTCTGCTTTACTTGGAACATTGCAAATTAATTTCAGTCTGCAGCTTCTTCCATTTTTCCACATCCGTTATTAATAATAAATGGATTCTGTTTCCAGGAATGGTGTTGGCTCTATGCACAGCAAATCTAATAAATACTGACAGTGCTTTAATGAAGTGTATAGCTTAGACAAGAAAAGATCCTTTTAACAGGAGCCTCCTGAGATTAAATCCACCACACTTCCAGCACTTCTTGGTCAAAGAAAATGGAAGCTAGACAATTCACACCATAGCCACAACCTCAGGCAGTTTAGATTAGTGTACCTCAGAGTATCTTTCCCAAAACCAGAGGCAAGAATACCAAATGTCTAATCTATAATGTCACTGAAGGGAGAATTCTTCAAACCTGGCAACATATGGGAGATATGTTCTTGGATACCAATGGTCCCAGGATTATTTTGCAAGGATGTGGGCACAGATGTTTAGCGCTGCTAGTACTACTATGAAGCAAAGTGTCACTTAAGTGGAAAAGCTCAAACAAACATTACGTAAGTCCATCAAACCTCCCATTCACTTCAGAAAGTGTCTCTTTGATAACAGATTGAAGTCCTTGAATCTCATTTATTTAAAAAAAATAAATAAATAAAAAAAAGCTCTTAAACCAAATTTGATCTCAGAAATGTCCATAAGTAGGAATCCATATATACAGTGGTATATGTTAACCTGGAACCTGATGATGCAAGATTCACCAAATCCTGGTTTGGTGTGCAGTGATGCCCATTTGCAGAGGTTTGAGTTAACATCATGATTTGTGTACAGTGCCATGCACTGCAGAATTGGAGAAGCCTTGACTGATGACAGCCCATGTAGGATGTTTATCATGCATGGAGCTGAAGCTCATTTACACCCACTCAAATTCCTGAGGCACTTGTGATTTCAAATTACATCAGAATGCAGAAGCTTTATTTTGGTGCTTTATGAATCAGATGCAGAGAACATTTTAAAATGACCCAAGAACAACTTCCAAATGAAGTTCAAGTATATCTGTGTCAACGGGGGCAATGTTGTCTGTTTTTTCACTGTGGCACAGAATATTTCCTGTTGAAATTCATGAACATCTGCTTGCTGCATTTTTTTTCCAGTAAGTGCTAAGATGATTTTGTTTTGCAGTTTATTGCAATCAAACATCCCACACAGAAGTGCAAAACTGAAAAACCAATGCATTCAAATTGCCAGCCTTTTTTAAGTTTTAAATCATTAGATACTCTAAAAGAAAAAAAAAAAAACAGTGAGATGACAAATGACCTATAAAAAGATGGTTGGGGCGAATGGATAAAACACAAGACTCGAACGTCCTTAACCTAAGTCCTAACCCTAACTTTTTCCTTAACTTTCTCAACTAGTTTTGGTACCAGACGGCGACTGTTTAAAGAGTTGTGCACATGCGCGCTAATCGTTGAGTCGTATAAGAGGTACAGGAACAATCGACCTATGTGGTCGTCTGGGTTGGAGTGTGTGTTGCTGAGCAGATGTTTCCCCCCCTTTTTTGTTTGGTACATCCATTATCTGAGTAATGTTCCCTCTCTGTACCAGGGGGAATGATTGATGTAAAAGCACAGCACATCACAATTTATGTGGTTTTACTTACAATGGAACATGCCCAAATCCCAAAGAAGGACCACGGCTGGTGGGCTCTCGTTCTCTGACAGTGATGTCAGCCAGACCGGCGCTGCTGAAGGAAGCAGTGGTGGTTGTCTTAACAAGAAATACATCACAAGCATCTCTATCAAACAAAACCTGACAAATGGGTCCATAACATTCAGTCTTTCCATGTCCTCTTTATTGGGTGACACTGCCACCTTTGCTTTTCCCCTTTTCTTGGTGACAAAATTAAATGTTGGTGGATGCCATTAATCATATAGGTGGAGAACTGTCAGTTTCATAGAAATACAAAATAAAAACCAACATGTTACATTGTAAGATATCATACAAAAAAATACAGATAATTATATTTTTGGTACATAAACAAACTAAGTGTGGGTCTTTCAAATAAGAAAACACAGGACTTGGCTGTTTCTATGGGAAAATATTTGGTAGTTGCACACCACATAACAAATAAATGAACCGAAGAACAAAAGTAACATCGCGTACATGGAATGAAACAGTGATAATCTATGTGGAAACTCTGAGGTCATTTTGATGCTGCTGCGCACAACAGGAGTCTATCAGGTATCTCACTTCGTCCATACACTACAACTGGTCATACAATACAATCTTCATCACCAACACAACCACGTTCATCAATATAAAGAGCAGGCATACGCTTACATTACACAGGCATTTTAAGATTATAAAAAAGGATAGCAAATCAATATTCATGGTAAATGGATCTGGACACAAACAGTGAACCTTCTCTGCTAAGAAACCACGGACTCATTCCACCAAGTCAGTTCTTTGACTACCAGTTGAAATATTAAACAGAAAAGAAAGAAGTGTAATAATAGAAAACCCATTCCTATCCCATCTGAACGAAAAGGAAGTTTCTATTGCTTGAGGCTTAGAAGAGGAGGGTTGAATCAGGTCTGGTCCGTCTGTCAAACTGGTACACATTTCACTGAATATCTGGCAGTCGTATTCTTCCTGATGTGGTGTTTTTGCCTCCCCAAGGAAAGATTACAAAACATCAACAACAAAAAATGACCAGTGTGGGTACATTGCATGGCTGCTACTCCTTCTGAGCAGGAAATGAATGTTTCTTTCAAACCTACGGTATATACTGAGCTGATACTGGCCTTTCAATAAAAACTGGATATCGGCCGCTGCTGATATGATGGAGGTGAGTGTATGGTTTTCCTGAACAGCTTCAGGGGTCTCAGTCTGTAAAAGCTGTAGTGAAACCTGCCTCACCCTGCCTTTAGGAACTGCATGTCCTAAAAAAAAACTTTCATCAGTAAGGCTTTCAGTGGAGAGTTTCAGTGTCCCATGATGGTCTAAATGCTGTTTCAAAGGCTTTTCCACCCTGACTAGAATACAATTTTGCAAACGACAATGGTCCTTGTCATTTTTGGTAATTTTTGCCATTGAAATTATACAAAAATATTAACTCTCAGCAGTCTTGATCCAAAAAACTTGTTTACTGGCCTTCAAAAGCCCTATTGGACAAACCCTGGTCATGACAGTTTCCTCTTGTCACTTTTGCACATTGGCCACTTCTCAGTATCTTAGAGCTGCACTGGCTTCAAACAGTAAGACTGCCCTCATCTCTGTTATATAGCTGTTTCTCCTGCTTTCTGTTAGTCTTAAAGCCAATATTGTTTGGGCCAAGAGGGATACCGACACACTGCAGCCAGACCCCAGTTCTCCCGCAGCCAATACATTGGATATCCAAGCCTTTGGGATTTTCCTTTTTTTTTTCTTTTTTTGGTACAGCTGCTGTTGGATTGCCTCTAGTCTCCCTTAGTTCAATTTGTCTATTATTCCTCAAGATTGAATCAGTGTGTCACAGCACACAGCAACCATCTGTCCAACCAGTGGTAGACTGACCAGCATTTCTCCACTGTGTCAGACAAAGAGCCAGAAAAATAACAATGCCGCTTTGTTTTGTTTTTTCGTACATTCAGTAAAGTTGTGTATTAAGCATTTTGTTTTTTTTTGATTCATACATTTATATTGCTGGTAAAGCAGCCAGCCTTGTTCGAGTATCTGTTAAGGCAGAGGGGTCCATGCAACAATCATCGGTGTGTGCGGACGAGAAGTCGCCCCACGTTTCCTTGAGCGTCAGCACAGATTTTTAGTGCATACATCTGCAGTTTACGTACACTGCATATATTGATTGCATGTGCATAATATTCTCTACATGCACAGGTATATGCAAGGACATACTCTTTTTGCGGTCTGCATACCGACCCATAAGCATACTGTGGCATACAGAAAAGTCAGTAGGATAATAAATAAAACAACATGTTCTGTTTGTTTAAATGTAACAAGTGTCCTTCAGCATAATCCAGGCAGTGCTACAGACACCAACACTGCCAAGTGTTTGTGTATGTTCATGCCTTATTTATGAGTGTGTACGTGTAGTTGTGTGTATATATGGAGGCGGGCATGAGCAGATTGCATCCTCTAAAGGTGCTCTGGCACTAGTGAGTGTTTTTGCATGTCCACACTTTCAATGTGGCGCGTGTTAAAGTGCCTCCTCAGTGAAGTATGTGAGTGCGAACATGCGTGGAAGTCGTCCTCTCAGAGGCCTTCAGAGGGCCTTGGCACTGGTGGTGTGGGACACGGTGTGGGACACTGGTTTCTGTGGGTAGCGGCTGTAGTAGTAAACCTGGAACAGGATGGCAAAGTCCACGCCGACCTGCAGCAGGCCACATGTCCAGAACTGCACGGGCGCCTGGGTGAGCAGGAAGTAGCCTGTTTTGAAGGTGTCGCCGCTGGTCCACATCAGCACCATCTTAATACTGGGGTGTAAGAGTGAGAGAGAGAGAGGAAAAGATGAACAAAAAGGGAAATCGATGCAATTTCCTACTCAGTGAGTCATCCTGCACCTCAGCACAGACACGGGCCCCCCTTTCCACTGACGTTAAAATCAGCCTCTAGATTCAAACTGGATTTCTCTTTACCTTGTCAAACTGATGACTGCTGAACACATCACTTCCTCTTATAGTGTTTACGTTCTTAGGAGCTGACGGTAAATGCTTTGTCTCACTTGTTCCACATCAAGCAGTATCCTTACAAACCATTTCTGACAAGTATGGTACTATCTATGCTGCCTGCTGCGTACTTGATTTGCATGTTTCCTTGTTTGTCCCGTGTGCTAAAGTCTGTTTCTGTTAATGTATTTACTATGTAAGATTGGAGGCGCGTTGCATTCACTCTGTTGTTGCAAATGAGGTCAGGGATGATCCAAGTCCTGATGGGGATCGGCTCTTGGACGCATTCGCTCCTGAATCTGATGTGTTTTTACTCTGTGTGATTGCCATCTGATAACCCAGGACGCATGTTAATGCCAGGCGGTGAAGGGGGGCGCCGAAATGCAATATCAGTGGTGGCGAGGAGGCATGAGAGGAATAGAAAATGACTTTGCAAATCTGACACAATAACAGCCATGCGAAATTGAAATAATGAAACCTCCTCGGGGTACGGGCTGCTTATCGACTCTACATCCTGTGTCGCATGTCTGACTGTAAAACTCATAAGGACGCTTCCGGTGCACAACTCCGGCTGTTCTTAGGGCGTTCATGTGAGACCATCACGGGATGACTTGCAGCCAAAGAAAAGGGCTATTGTTTTCAGTAGAGAAGCACCCATGTGATTTGTGACAGCAGAGCGCCTTTAAGCATATTCTTTGTCCTCTCGCTGGCACTGGGAAGCACTGTGAACTCAACTAATGAGATGGAAAAGGAAGTGTAATGAGAGTAGAGGAGAAATTGGAAAAAAAACAAGCCTCGGGGTCCACACACACACACAGAAAATGTTCTATACTTGTCATCTTTTTTCCAAAAATGGAAAGATGCACAGTACTTGACTGCAGTCGGGAATGTGGAGGCACTTCCTCTAAACTCCTCTTAGTTTTCATTAAAGCGTTGCTGGGTTATCAGGTCATGGCAGGATCTGCACAACTATTGACTTTTGTTTCCTCAAAGCTCGCTCTTGCTGGGACTTGCTTTTCTCCCAGAAAACTTTTTGCTGCATGTAGGCAATGCTGACAAAGGAGGAACTGAGTCTGCATTGCCATGAACAAAACACACGGGCCAGCACAATGCGGTATATGGGTACAGACGTACACACACACAGCTGTCTCCAAATGTGCTTACTAAATCAACATGAATACACAATGAGACATTTGAAATCTGGTCCTTTCATTACGGTCTGCTTTGTGTTGGAGGCATGTCCGTTTGGCTGGTCAGCGCTGTCTGAATACGCCTTGCAGGAGATCACCTTGTCACTGGGCCGGGAGCTGAACTGAATTTGGGTTCCACATGGAAAAGTGTGGCAAAGGTCTATCTAATTTGTTTCATGCTAAGGCCTGTTGCCCTATAGCTGGACACGTTTAAAACGGCTGATAAATAATTCGGGCTGACATTTTACAAGACGTTTCTTGGAAGAGGGCTGTGTTCAAAGCATATAATGGGGTCATAACCATTATACAATGATGGGGTCAAGTAAAGCTGTATTTTGTCATGTGCACCCCCACCCCCATGGTTCTTGTTCTGTCTATGGATCTTTTGAAGGAACATCATGCGAAGAAATGAAACAATATGAACGGAACACATCACCTCGCAAAAAAAACATTCATTTTAATAAGTCATTTAGTCTCACATTCAGTATTTAAAATCTTGCTGCTGCCAGTGGGATGAGATAATCCCACTTGTTTCCAATGCGGTTTCACAGTATAAATATGTAGAAACAGGGCAGATCAGCCCACTGGTATTAACAAAATGACACTTGATTCAAGAAAATTCTGGAAACAAGTGGGATTATCTCAGCCCACTGGCACTTGTTTTAAGAAAAACATGATTTTAAGACTGAACATGAGTCTGACTTGGTAAGATGGGAATTATTTTGCACTGAATGATGTTAAACTAAACACAATGAATCAATAGTCTCTGTGTTGGTAGATGCCCTCCCTTTGCATAAGCCTCTTAAACAGATGTAAAGGAGGAATGGAAGGTAATCTAGTGTTTCTCCTCTCAGCTGGGCTGATTGTACGCAGACGTTCACCCTTAACCCCAGCTGTGTCTCTGTCTGTCTGTCAGCCTTGCCGGGGCAAAGCTTGTTGCCAAGGCTTGTCAAATCCCCTCCTGCATTATTCATGACTCCCGCTTCACCTTGGCCCTTTTCATTTGCGAGGCCAGTTTGTGCAAAGCTTGCAACCTGTTTTTCTCATATGCTCTCCTTACTTTCACCAACTCTTCCTCCTGCAGCCTCTCCAAATGTCCCAACTGGATTCCCTCTCTCCGCCTTCACATACTTTGTCTTGTTTTTTTTTCCAGCCACTGCAGGCCCACTCTCTACTTCTCTCCTTCTCCCCCGTCCATTCATCTTCCCACCGACTCTTTCCATCTTTGTCTCTCCGCTCTCTACCTGTTTGCGCCCACCTCCCTCCACCTTCCCCACTCTTCTCTCTCTCGGTAAGGAGCTTGTTAGCTCTGTGGAAAGAGAAACATCTCCTCCCCGTTCCTCGGGGTGGCTGCTGTCTGAGGTATGACGACGCGTACCAGCGGGTAATGATGAGAGGCAGCGATCGGGTTTGATCGATTCCTCTGCTGGTTCCCTAATAAGAGGGAGCGCAGCGGGGCCGGGGACAGGGTGAGAACATGCCTGGCTACTTATTTGTCACCTTGCTGAGACATATAGAGTGGGGAAGAGGGAAAGCACGGCAAGCTGCCGGTGGATTTGACAAGGGTGGAGGGATGCAACTGCACTGACTAAACAATCTCCACAGTGAGCACCACAAGTATTGTACAGCACCACTGCTTCTGTACTCATACTGGTTTGAATATGAAATGATAGAGTGACCACAAAGTTGCAGCTTGGACCGTTGGACCGATTTCATTGTTTAGGCCATTTTCAGCCACAGATGAACGGTTTTGGGCCCACGTACAGGCTGCCAAAAGTATTCTGACAGATTAATATGTCAGTCAGAACGCTCTTGTCAAGAGGTATGAATGGTTATACAGATGTATGGGGTGGTGCAGACTGCTCTGTCTGGGGTGCTCCCTGTATGGATCCAAGCAGAATACTAAAAATTCAGCATGGAGCACAGTCAGCCGCCCCAGGAGTACAGAGCAAAACTCAGCAGACGCATATCACTGAGTTAATGGAATATACATAATTTCAGGAGACAAAGCCTGCAGAAACATCCCATCGCAAGAATATTTGATTCAAAAGGAAGCAGACAGGGATGTGGGGGAGTAACATCAGCGTGACAGGTAGGAACCGCAGGGATGAATGCAGAGATGACAGCTTAAATTGACCTCGCTTTGACCTTTTTTATCGTGCCAAACGTGGTTGGTGTTTGTTTGGATCTGATGATCAGCAGGCGTGGCGTGCGTGACTTATACGCCCTGCTAAAACGAACGCAAAGTTGCAGTGACAAGAGTGGAGAGGTGGAGCTGAGCCGCATTAGGCAATTTCTACAGTGAGCTCCAAAAATATGACACATCGACAAAATGTCTGCTGTTCTGGCTTTCGACTCTTCTTACTGTGAGTACAAAATGACACAGTGACCACAAGGTTAAACTGCAGGCTGTCTGTTTTGTTTGGTTCAGCCATTTTGGATGAAAAGGTAAACAAATAAAGCCCATTTTGGATGCCTACCCCCCGTTTCAGGGTGCCAGAACTACTTTTACATTACGCAGTCATTTCTCATAAGGAAACAAACAATTCAACTGCACAGACTTCCAAAAAGCTGCAACCCATACACATCACCACCCCTAATACTCTTAATATTGTAATTTCTCTCTAGCCTTGTTGTATTTAATCTCTGAGGATTCAGCTGTGACTAAGCTTGGCTCTCAAAGCTACTCTGAGGCAGCAGTGAGAACATGGTTGAGTAAAGTGAGACAGTGTAAAGGAGAGTAACTACACGAAAGTCTGAGTTATCAATCCAGCTTTGAATCATCATGGACTCGCTACATGGCTTCAACCTGGGGAATTACCTTTGAGGTCAACAGAAAGAAAGGAAAAAATGCTGAAAGGCTGAAAAGACTATTTTTTAACGTTCAACCAGTATACCTGTAAAACCCCCAGATTTAAGAATTTGCTGAATTTCATCGCAATATTCCTAAAATAAGCACTCAAAAGCACCTTCATTTCTTTTAATTTTGTGCAATTAAATATTTTATAAAAGCACGTCACTTTTTGGAACAATGTGGAACAAAACTTTCCATTGCTTTGATGCCTTAATCATCAGCATCGCTTGTTCATGCCGTTGCTGAGTTTGGTGAGGGGAACGTACGCAGTGGCATACAAAATGTTGAGAGACTCATTTCCCTACAAGAGGCTTTCCCTCCTGCTACATCTCAAAACATTTTTTTTCACTTTGAGGGGGAGAGAAACGGCACGATTCATCTCCTTGGAAGACAAGAAGAGGAAGTCGTCCCTCTCTGAGCTGTCTGAGTGCATGCAGGCTGGACGGTCTGGACGGGGCAGACAGGTGATGGAAAGCTGAACCGCTGCAGAGAGTCGGAGCTGATCCATTCCGTAGCAGCAGCAGCAGCAGCAGCGGCAGCATCACCGTGCGCTCGGCCACAGAGGTTGTGGCCCGTCAGCATCAGTAGTCGATACACGTCTTTCGCAGCACGTGGCCGCCTGTGCCTCTGTGTGCGGGAGAGTGTGGATAGCAGCCTGCAGGCTAAATAAAGCTCTGCCACTGTTATCTAGAGTAGTGGGATGCGGCTCCGGACCAGAGGCCTTATAAGGGCACAGTCGGCGGTCTGCACGCTCCGTCTCCCCGTTTTGTGTGTGTGTGTGTGGCCTGTGCATCGGTGTATTTCATTTGCTTCATGGCAGGCCAGTCAGTGTCGGCGAGTGTTTCTTGCTCTACAGGCTCAGGGCCATTTAATAGTAGCAGCCTGAAAACAATTAACGCAGAACTCTTTAACAGCTTCAACTTGCTTTCTCTAAACAGCGAATCAGCACTCAATTGTGTTTTCTGAGCTGTAAACATGTTTATACGGCTTCTATACAGCGACGAGTATTAATTAAAATGAAGTCTTGTAAAGCAGGAGCATCCTCTTTGTGTCGGGAAGAGATAAGATTTCTGGGAGCTGCGGTCTCAATTTTGAGAACCATGAGCGCGGACAGAATCACTGATGTGTTGCTGAGGCTCTTGACCATTGTCTTGTTTGTTTACAGCAATTATACCATGTTTAAAATGCACCATGCAGCATTTTTAGGATGGGAGCGCAGCGCGGTTGCTTGCGTTAAACAGCCTCAGCGAAGTTGGAGGTGAATCAACATCTAATAAATATCGCTGCCTGCAGATGCCTTCGTCAACAGCCCCACGGGACCAACGCCTCTCTTCTCTGAACTCCATTTTTCACTATTCAAAATGGGTTTTCTACTGCCTGTTGGGCTGTGTGATGCTACGGTAGTGGTGCGGGTACACGAGGAGGCCATCCAATATGATTTACTCTACTGGCAACTTAATCCTGCTCTGTCTCCATCCTCTGGCCTACTTGGAGGGTGGGAATGTTCCCTGCTGCATGCGTGAATATGAGAACTGGAAGAAGCTCAGACATTTAAAGTGCTACCCCAGTCAAAGCAGGAGCATATTGGCCAGGGTGTAATTAGGAGGAAGTGAGCTTGATGCTTTTCCACGAGGACATGCTGGGATCTGTTTGTTCCCTGTTCAAGGCACTTACAGGGAAAGGCACTCTGTTTAGTTTTTTTCTCTTTGTTTTTTTTATATCTCTGCTCTGCTGCAAACACATGTGCTTGCTTACTCATTCACACACTCACACACATGCATGGCTGTATTACTATGCTGTACTTGTGAAGACCTTCATTGACTACATTCTCTCCCTAACCCTTAACCTTAACTCTCATGCATTGCCTTCATGGAACCAACACCTAATTCTAATCTTACACCTAAACCCTAATCCAAAAATAGCCCTCTATAAGAAACTGAGCAAAGCTCAGAGAGATTTTGCAAATCTTTCTATCCATGTAAGAATAGAGAT
>OMLF01010276.1:19118-48093 GCA_900302615.1 Holocentrus rufus
AAGCCTTGAACACAGTGCTGAGGTAAAGTAACCTAGCAACAGCCTGGCATATACAGGCTCAACAGGTTGTGCACAGAGGGGAGGATAGGAGACAAACAATAAACAGAGCTGGAAATGACAATGTCCTCTGCTTTCTGTGGCAGCTTTATCTGGACCAGCTGATGGCACAGAGAGAGGCGGGCAGGCGCTGCTGCTGCAGGGTGAGGCAGAGAACTGACAAGCAGAGTCAGCAGGCCTTCATGTTTCACACCAGCTGGGTGGAGAGGAATGAAGGAAAGATCCACCCTGAGCACTAAAAACAGCTACTGCTGATGCATCTCACATTTCCGGATCCATTTTGTTCTTTGGTGTATTTTCCTTATTTGCACAGATAATTGGCCAAACATAGACAACATGATGTAACATTGAGATGCTTCGAAGCGCAGCTACAATCGAGTGTGATGGCAGACTGGTTTCAGTCCCTGATAATCAAAGAGCCAGGGCTTCATTATGGACTGATACAGTCAGAAATCCATTATAGAGGAGGCCAGGGTTCATACAGCCTCCAGGGAGTAAAATTCAAACCCTTTTCAAGCACTTTCAAGGTACTTAAACCAAAAATTCCAGACTTTCCAGCCTTTACCATCTAATCTAAATTGTTACTTTAAAAGAATTTGTAAAAAATAACATTTACAGAATTCCTTTATACTAATAATCAATTTATATTGTCACTGTTTTTTTACCAGCTGTTCATATCAACTTTGTAATATTGATCAGGATTATTTAAGGCTTGCTAATTTCTAGAGTACGGGATCGTTTTGAATATGAAAAGGGTTTTTACATGAGTGACTGTGTGGATGACACACCAGATTATGTTTAAAATCAAGCATTTTTCAAGGAGTATATCTGTTTTCAAGCATATTCCTAACCTTGAAAACTTAAGACAAACTTTCACGACTTTGTATGTATGAACCCTGTACAATAGAGTTTAACGGCAGACTGGTTTCAGTCCCTGATAATCAAAGAGCAAGAGCTTCTTTCTCGACTGATCATTTTGCAGCGACATTTAACAATCAGAAATCCAATATAGAGGAGGCACAGATATCAATTTCTAGACTGGAAGTGGTCTCAATAGACCAGAATGAAATGCAGTCACAACACAAGTTGCATTTTGAGCAAGAGGCGTGTCTGCAAACACAGACACAAACCAGTGTTGACAAACTAGTTGGCTAGCTGACTGTATTTATATCCCCATGAAACCAGCCTTGATTGAAAGCAACAAGTTCACATTCCTTCCTGGGGGGCTGTCAAGAGGCATTCTGGGAAATATGGGGAATAACCAATTTAAGTAGGAGCAGGTTGAGGGAAAGTGGATATAGCAAAAAAGCAAATTACTTTTATAACTCCTGGAATGCCTGGAACATTACAAATGAATGATGTCTAACAGTGTGAGAGTATGTGAGGGTGTCGTTTTCCTTTAAGCACGCGGGCAGCTTGGTGGACAAAGTGTCGGGTCGGTGGGAAGTCAAAGCAAAATAAAGCACGGGACAGGAAGGGTAGGGAAGGGCCCAGCGTGGGAGCTGTCATGGCCGGTTAAGTGGAGAGGCAGCCCTGCTGGAGCTCTGTTATCTGCCTGCTGCAGAAACCCAACCAGCAGAGAGGGAACACTCTGCCGCGAGAGGCAGGACACACACACACACACACACAGGGGCTAAAGGTTTTTATCAGGCCTGTTTGTTCTGCGGGCAATCACACACTCGCACTACTTCTCATAGATGCATACAGGATCACTTTCATTTTTCAAATTGTTTGTATGGATTGACTTTTTTATGTCTCAGCTCAGTTCATTATTACACTGTTTTTCTCTTCTGTTCATATCTCGTTATCATGCAGTGCCATCTTGTTTTTTGGTTTACTTATGAATCATTGTTTTTATTTGACTGTTAGAGGACTTGAATACGTATTAGGCTGCGTCTTTTATTGTTATATGGAAAATACTTTCCAGGCATGTACCTTACAAGTTGCTGGGACTGATTATGAAACCGAATATTCTTTAAAAATCAATTTTATGCATAAGCCTCTAATTAACGTGCTCTCCAACTTGACACAAATCAACATTAATGGGCCAAAATGATACATTAGCAAAAGATACAGCAAGACAAAGTACCTCATTACCATATTGATTTTCAAAGAAACTTAAGAGGGCATTTATCATGTTAGCATTAACAAATACTTGTCAGGAGTCATGTCCCTACAGCACATATGTACAGCTAGACAGGTGCCAGAAATAGCTAATAAGCACATGTCAGTGTTAATGATTCGGTACACTGTTGTTTCTCACTTTCTCTTTTAATGACCTGTCAGACTTAGACGCCAATGCCCCGTCCTCTCAATCCAACACACACACACACACACACACATACACCCCCACCCCTTCCATTAAAGTGATGTGTTGTGCTGTTGGAGACCCTCACAGCAACAAGCAGCATGTTGAGGGGAGGCCAACTGGAACCACGTTGCTAACGGGGGCTGGATGGGTGAAAGGTGTCTCTGTTACATGGGAAGGCTCACTGGGAGGTTTTCACCAACGCTCTGTATCTAAAGCCACCGACTGTGTCTGAGGGCATGTGCTCAAGTGTGTGTGTGTGTGTGTGTGTGTGTGTGCAGAAACATAATCTGAAGCCATTACTCAGAGACACACACTAAAACACCCTCATAGGAGCTTCTGTTGACAAGACTGGAAGTAGCACTCATAAATAAAATAGCACATAATCACCAGAACAGGAACATTATCATTAGACAAGGACACAATACTGAAGCTTTTGTTTTTAATCGTCATCGAACTGACTCATGGGGTAAATTATACGTACGGCGCAAATGGTTGGAGAAATCAAAGGAGTGAAGCGCGAAAACAACCTTAGTGTTTCTGCATTCAAATGAGTCAAAAGAAGCGTCTTCATCTAAGCGAGGTCGTTTCGACTGGACAAAAAAAATTTAAGCAGCATAAGTTTGTCTATTACACAGCCAGGAGCTGAAGCTTTAACAAAAGAGCCGCCAAATTAACAAAAGAATACAGAAACAAACAACTTGTCTGTGAATAAAATACCATGTGACTCATGAAAGCAGGCTCTGATGGGAAAGCAGAGTGAGGAAATCATTAAGACTACACTTCAAAATCACTCCATACTCTTATTTATTCTTACTTTTGACAGCCTGTGATTGAGTATCCCTATTCCCATGAATAGAGCAGTTAACAGAGTATACCCCCCTCCAAATGTGCCCACACAGTAGGCTACTTCCAATACCAGGGAAAGAAATGACGATCCCAAAGTTCTGCTCCTCGCCACGCTTTTGGTTGGCATCAAATTTTCAGTGTGTCCTGGAGGCTCAGTTGGCTTAAGTGCATATTATGTACCTGCTGTATGCTGGGCCCAAATCTGACTGAGGAACTTTGTTGTATTGCATCCCTATATGTCTCTCCTGTCTCTCTGCTGTCATCTATCCAATAAAGGAAAAATGCAAAAAAACAAAACTCATGCATGTAAACCGGTGTGTCATCAGGATCGGAATGCAATATCTATACCTCATGCCCTCTGTGGACTTGTTCTGGTAATTGCAGTAGAGTTGCGGCGTGCCCAGCATGGCCTCTGTGAAGACGGCCAGGAAGCCCAGGGTCTCCACAAACAGCGCTGAGTCCAGGAGGAGGTAGGTGACGTAGGCTGCTAGCAGCGTGAAGGCCAGCACACACTGCAGGTAGTCCACGAAGCGACTCCACGACCAGAAGTAGTTCCAGTCAAAGTCTGGGGCACAAAATATAGGGACACAAGAGATGAGTCCAGAGAGATGAATGGTTTTTAAGCATTGTGCCCATAGAGCGACAACAGCGGAAAAGTAGCCAGCTGGCCGCTACTGGCACATTTACAGAATTGCTGATTAATGTGCACTGTCCCTGTAAAAATGAAATCAGGAACAAACAAAACAAAAAAGTGCTGGATTAGACATATTACATTGAAGAGTGTCATTCCAAAATGCTACATACCCGGTTTGACAGTTAACATCTGTAAAACATTATAAAAATCTTTAATAACATAACATCAACACATCAAAAACGTTAGGACTGATATCGATGCTATTCCATAAGGACGTTCAGTTTCACGTCCACAATTGTTTCTCCAGATCCCTGTTTGGAATCCAACTCTTCAATTAGATCTTCACAATGTATCACCAAACTGTGGTTGTTTCCTCTTCCTTTCGGAGGCAATGTGTGGCTCATAGAGCAAAAAGAACTTCAGAAAAATCAGGTCAGTCAGTAAGGGGTGAGACACCTCCCTGCTCTACACCTGGACACAATCAGACTTCATCACAGGTTACAGCGCTGGAGAAAATGATTTTTGACAAGTTGTGAGGGTTCCTTATTGAGCAATGTCAAACTAATAAAAGTAAGTGAAAGTTCTCTTATTGAGAAGAAAATTTAACTAACTTTGAATCTTCACACTTCAGTTGCGAATTTTCACAACTCCCACAATCCTTTTCTCGTATTCAGAAAGAACTATACGTCATTGCCACAAATACGCTGAGAGACTGCACTCGCAATCTGGACTGGTCCTCATTCAGATGGTTGCACAACAGAAGCTTTACACTCTGGGGTCTTCTGGGAGGGAGCTTTATCTAAAAATCTCAGTCCCACCAATGGAAAGAGACTGAACGTGATGAAAAGCCCAGAGAAAGGAAGACAGTTGGCACAGGCTCCAGCCTTCTCCACATCGGGTACAGTAGTAATGGGCTGGGTGGGACTCTCGTCAATGATTAATGATTTAAACCCTGTTTTCTGCCTTAATGTCTCTTGTGTGCTTTCACCCTGTTCCTCTAAGCAAGTGATTAAATAAAGATTCTGGGCAAAGCAAAACTGGATTTGTATAACGAGCAGCAGAGCCAACGCTGATCATACTGATCAAATCTAAACGCTGCACAATAGCACAATACTAATCGCCTCAGGCACTTTACAAACACTGTAACCACAGTTAGCAATGGAACAAGTAAGATAAGCAATATCAAGACATCTCTGTTAACAGCGCAAAAAATAAATAGATAAAAAATAAAATTCCCTGTCCGTCTTGACAACCTTTTACCTGTGTAACTTCTACAAACACACTGAATATATCTTAATGGTACAGAGGCAGTGATAACAATGCAAATATTGCCACTGCCCCAGTAGGAAAGTGTGTGTGTGTGTATGTGTGTGTGAAAAGAATAAATCATGAAAATCTAATCATAGCTGAGGGGGAAAGATGTTGCTGCTGTGCTGTATCTTAAATAGGATTTCTACAAGCCTTAAATGCAATAAAGCCTATTCATTTAATAATGTTTGAATGAGGTTTTCCTTATCTGAAAGAACACATCTAGCATGCCTTGTCTGGGTGGCCTATATATTAGATATAAGGAGACAGGGGTTCCTGAAGAGATTATAAAGGCACAAAAGCACTAGTCTAAGCAAAGTTTGACTTTACTACATCAATAATAGCTATAAAAAAATGTTCACTCCCCAAAGACTAAAAAGTAAAATCAGAAGAGAAAACAACATAAAGGTTTGTGACATTTGAGTTTATGATTAATTGAAATATTGTTTCATTAGAGAACTGATGCTTACGGATTGTGACATTTAGTTGGCATTTCTAACTGAATACGAATGGCAGGCACGTATGAGTGCAAGGTAGACTGGTTTTGCAATATTGAGCCAATTCAGTGGTTCCTTTGTGACAGACGCATTCACCAAATCACATTAATGTAACTGAATCAATTTCAAAAAGCAATTCAAACCAGTTTCCAACCTGCTAAGAATGTACGAGGAGGAAACCCACCACACAAAGAATCTCCCATGGTATAGTCTTGGAACTTGATACTGTAGAGGGGGAAAGGGACCATCCTACTTCATATCACTATTATGTAGTGCACTGAACATAACATAGCAGAAGTCTTTAAAAGGTCTGGTAAGGTATCTATTTCTCTAGAGTATGATTGACATCAAGAATACCTCTAAAAGCTGTGGTGAATGTTTTGCACTTTTCTGTTCACAAGTGTGGTGTCTGGAGAAGCCGAGTGTGGCAGTGGACCCTTTCTGGCAGCTGGACGAGGGTATCATGGATCTGGGCCAACTAGAGCCTGTCTGGCCCGCGCTGATAACACCCAAGCACAGAGGAAAGCAAGGATCGGGGCCATAAAGCAGTTTGTTCAAAATCAACTAAGCTGCCAAAGGCATTCGCAGCTTTACACTCAATAGAAAACTGTATATGACATAGATTCAGTGTAAGGTTCTCCAGGTACCTATGATGCTACAACTGGACCTAAGCTTGAGCAGCACAATACTGCCAAAAATTGATTCGTTTGGTTGAGTATTGCTTTAGGTTGTGAACACAAGTACTGTAGTGTCTTTTTTTTTTTTAACATGGAATCCTATGGGAAGCATCCACTTTCCAGCAACACTGCAGCCACTCCTGAAAAAGCGATGGACCCGAGACTTTCTGAAGCTGAAAACTTCTGGCTAAGTAGAAATGCCAGTTAACGTTAACTGCCTTTTCTCTTTCAAAAAATGCCGTGTGTGTTCACACCCTTAGAGAACTTTCAGGATACATCTGATGGTTTGTGCGTTCAGATCATTTGAGTTTGTTAGAATGTGATCAATCACGTTCTAACAAACAAATGTGGGCTTACTATTGGCTGCCTTGGGCCCTTTACAGTCAGACGGGCCCACAAAGAGCAGAACTAACAAACTTTTGAAAATCAATCCAGAAACAAATTGTCTTGCATACATACTTTGCTCAGCCCAAAATTGGAGGTAATGTACAGAATGGATGTATAAAAAAGGGAAAGGGTTGAGACTCCTTATGCTTTCCATTGGTTGGGGTCCCCAAATCAATAAGTCCACCCCAACTCATAGTCACAGTTTTCTTGTTAATACATCTGATTTGCACTTAGCGAAGTTTATGTGGCTAGTAGCTACTAGCTGGAAGTGGCTAGTAGTTGCATGTTAAAACTAACATTCGTGTTTTGCTAATTTCACATACCAGCAAGGTAGCAAGCTAATAAAACCAAAAATCAACCGTTTTGCTTCATATTTATGCTTCAAGCTTTCTCCAGCAACATTGCTGAATAAATGAATAAATAAAAACACCAACCAAATCACATCTTAGCCAAATGGCAGGTGATTGGTCCTAAGACTCAGTACCTTTTGTCCAAACTGCACAGCCTAGCTTTTATTCTAAGCACTGAAAATGCATGCTCTAGATTTCCCTTCAGTCCTCCCTCAACTTTCTTCATGGTGTTGGATTCTACCAACTAGCCACAACTTTGGAACATAGGCTAGGTGCGGTCTTGTTCGTTGACAGAACATGTTGGATACAGTGCTTCCAGTGTGGGAGGCACATGGCTAACGGGGACACCCACGAGAAGTGTTTTATGGCTGGGACAAGAGAATGTGGAGTTGCCATTTGCCAATCCCTTTTTCTGTGTTTCATGCTCCAGTTTCCCCCTTGCCATGCTACACAGTGGCACCAATTTTTCCCCTTCCCCCAAGCATTGCACAGCTTAGGCCAAGCCTTCTATTCCATGGACAAAGCGCAATTTCCCACCTTCCACCCACAGCGTCGCCATAGCATGAGCAGCTTGGGGAGTGCCACATTCACCAGTGGGTGATTATGACAGGTGAGGAAGACAGTGGGGACAGTGCTAGAGAGAAAAAGATTCACAGAGAAGAGGAAGCTGCAGTTAGGCTGCAGTCGGGCCAACATCAAAGGAGCTCTTCAACAATGAATTTAAGTAGATGTACTGAGCAGTAACCACCCTCAGCATTTCATGACCTTCCCTACTGCTCAACCCCCATCTATGCTTTGCGCGGCATACTTCCAGGGTTCACCTGTGCAGCCAACGCCCCTTTGCCCACTAAGGTAGCTGCCATGCTGTAAAGCGGAAAGTTATACTGGTGGTCTTCTAATTAGATGTTGTCTTGCACTCACTTCAAGCTCAAGTTATTTAGGCATACCACCTCTGGAGGAGTGCATGGCTTTCTACCCCCTCTTCATCCAAGCCTCAGCTCCCATCCAAGCCCTGCCAGCTCACTGCTTAACTGTCTGAGAAGTCCTACAAGGTTGCAGGCCAGTTGTAAGCCATGATAAATAACTTGGCCATTTTCCAGGCCTGCCAATCTTTCCTCCTGTGTGATCTGCTGGATAAAGCCACTTTGGGGACAAATACAGACTTCATGCACTGCATAGGATGCTGGGAGAATTCTGTTTTTTTTTCATCACCCACAACCACCCAGATGTCCAAGTGGCATAAGAGGCTTCTCCACAAATTTGATATGCAGCAAAAGGATTCAGCAGCCTTTAAAGGCTTGATGCCAACTGAGGACAGCTCTTTGGGTCTAGAGTGGAATTATGTGTCCATCCAAGTGCACTTGTGTGCAGAGATTCAAACAAAGCCTGAGTCCTGTGCCAAAGCCACATGGCCTCAGTGTAGCAGTGTATGGTGACACTTGGACTGATGGCTGCAAAAGTAGTGGTGTTACCAATGGGTTTGCTATGCATGCAGCCATTATTTTCATCAGTAAAAGCATAATCCAGCAAGATACAGTCATTATAGGCTTATGATGATGTACCGGTGCTGTAAAAGTCTGACAACCTGGGCAGACCCACACTTGCTCTCTGCAGGTAACTCACAATTGTCTTGAAGGACATGGCGTGCAATGACTGCACAATAAATAATCCTTGGGGAGGCCCGGAATGAGTAACTTGGGCACCAAAATGTATGTGCTCATCTCAGAAGGTGTTATTTTTCTGACAGATACGTTCACAATGTGGTAATATGTTCAGACAACAAACAAGTGACAATGCTGATACAGGAACACAACCATTTGCATTAAGTTGAACCAGGAAGCAGACCTATCAAGATGCCATCCTCAACTTGTGGAATGGAGCTTATACTGAATAAACTACTTTTAATGATGTTGGCAGGTGACTGTGGTGTATCATAACCATGGGATTGTGCTTGTATATGTCAGAGCCTGACGACCAGTCACTTGCCATTTCCAGTGCCAGTGTTTGTTCAGTTTAATTGAGTTGACTCTTCTCAAGCTTCAACTCAGAATGTTTTGGGCTCAAGACAAGGGCTTAAGATGAGACATTCTAATGTCACAGCAGTAACCTAAAATCATTATTTACCTCTACTTATGTCACTAAACAGACCTACACTGTCTCAGATCTCATGTTTCTTGCCCTATTGTTATATATTTAACCACAATGAATGGCACCAGCCGTGACTACCAAAAGTGCATAAACACTATGTGCACAGTGATATATATGTTCACAGCTTTTAATTTTTTTCTCCATTCTCCTGAATTTCTTTTTTTAGTACTTCAAACAAGTTGTAAAAAAAATTGAGAAGTTGGAAGTTGGAGGAGTGCTAATACATGATATTTGCTTTGTATGGTGAGTACAATGAAAGATACCATCCATCATGCAACTTGGCCACAAGGGATTCTGCAAAGAGCCTTACTACACCTCACTGAGGAAGCTGTAGAGGACCACTTTTTCCTCTAACCAAAAACAGCTGCCTCTTCTGGCTTGTTGTAAATTGTTGAGGTTAACATTGAGATTCAGACTTTTTTTATTATGATTATTATCATTGTTATTAACTGTGCAGCTGTTGCCTAAGCTACCTGTTTCATTGGCTCCACTCCTTCAGGCCAGTGCTATTTTGCCATCTTCCCTCAGTCTTATACCTGGACAAAAACTGAAGACAGGAGTGGAGACAAATCTGATATGCCTCCACTCCAACACAGAACAGTTAAAAACAACATCTTGTAGGCAGAGCTATGTATCACACAGGAGTACAACAGCAGCACCGTTTCACATGGACTACTAAGATGTGTTTATCGCAGCAGTGTATCTCTACCATACTCTGCCACACAGCCTCCCTTACTGTGCCACTCGTTTACCTTGGGGCATCCTCATCTTCCTCTTTTATCCTCTGTTGTGTGGCAGCCCCAGTGGCATTGTGTGGGAACAGACTGGATCTGCATACAATAGGCTCCCTGTGGTGGCCAAACCTCCTGTGTACAGCTCAGCTCGAAGTCACACAGAACTGTGGTACATGTGTAGGCAGACATGGGTCAGAGTTGGAGATTTCAATCGCTTGTTTACCAACTGTTCCCTGCCAGCTTTAGTTAGAAGTTGGAAAGTCTATGGGGGTAGCTGAAATAATGGCTTGCTGTCACTCAAAAGCCCTCGTGGGAGAAACAGAAACATTATTTTGGAGACAGTTAAAATAGCCAAGGAAATTGAACCGCGGATTTCAACGAGCCTCATTTTCTGAAATTCAGACAGGGAGCTTTTTCAAAATGACGAATAGGCTTTCACAGCCACGCCAAAACGCTGCATCTGTATTGTTTCCTCGCTTAAATGCTGTTTCAATTATAACAGGACTGAAATGGACAAAGCTGGAAGTTAGGTCTCTTGGTCCCCAGGGAGGGGATAACTACATCTGCAGACTAAGGAGGTGATTTATTGTCAGCCACCAAACTGAATGAAGCTACAGGTATAGATCCCAGGGGACCAGAATGAAGAATGAGTTTAGAACAGATGAAAGAATAGAATGGAAATCTTTTGTTTGGCCATGTACCTCCATAACATCATTAGACCAGTACCTCGGTGGCTGAGGATCTCTCAATCACTGTAACACAATCATATTAACTATATATTTTATGAAACTCTGATTAATTTTTGAGCCAGGCACAAAAGGCAAAGTCCAATTATTTAAACTATATTTAGAGTAGTCAAAAATTATAGCTGTTCAGAATAGAATGATGGAATACAATGCAATGGCTATTTCCATTTCCATTCAAGGACTATTCACACATGCAATGTTAGAACATTTTAGGAATGAACAGAGATCATGGTGAATGCGATTTTGGTGGTAATTTGCACAGTTGCTGTTTGCGAGGAACAAAACAGGCCAGTTATTCAGGATCGTGGGACCAAGATGGCCTAAAAGTTTTGCACCCAGGGTTTTCAGTCATGGAGCAGCAACTTAGTTGAAAGGCATCTTACCTATACAAATTCCAATTTCACCATATCTTGTGCTGTTTGTAGAATTTGGCTCTCTTGGCTCTCTCTTTTTTAAAAAGACAAATCTTTAAGCGTGGATCAGCTTTAAGTGCACACATGAGACAAAATCAACTTTTTTCAACTATCATGGGACTTATCATGGGATTTCCATTTATTTCCATTTACTTTCTCCTTCAAAATCCATTTACCTCCACCTGAATGTTCAACATTTCTGGCTCTGACATGGCCAAATGATCTGATCTTTTAATCTCCTTAAGGGATTATAGCCAACAGTCTTCCATATAAACCACACTGAGCTGCTGTTAGACCAAATGACTAATGATTTCTCCCTTGTCTGAAAGCTACCCAAGCGACAACAAGACATACAGCACAGATGTGGCCAGTTGTGTGATGATACTTAAGGGGGTGTGTTTAATGCAGAGGGGAGGTGTGTATCTTATGTGTCTATGATATTCTAAATTGCAATTTGACTAACAGCTGGGTACACTTTTTTAACCAACATATACCCTCAACTACATAATTGGATCTCAGGTAGCAAGTCTGAGGGCTCTACTTAAATGTTTGCAGTCAGTTGTCCTTATGACAGCCAATGTCCTATTCAGGCATCCTAGGAAGTACTATTAACAGTATGTGATGGTTATTTTTCTCCGTACAAACGTCAGCCTATAATTAAGTTTGATGTGAGTGCCTGCTGTGATAATGATGCCAAGCCTCTGCGCCATTGAGAGAGGAAGGAATACATCCTTGATGATTTAGAACAAACAAAGAGGCCAAACTCAACAACAAGAGAAGTGCACAGGTCCAAACTTCGACCTGCCGACTAGACAACACGATGGTTAGTGGTGTGCAATGTGTAGTGGATTCACAAGACAATTTCACACTCACATCAGTGTGGTGAGTGTGAGCTCTCAGTAACTTGCTTAAACCTTTTCCTTTGCAATATCTCCAATTCTAATCCCACCCTTTGGGCCAGATATTGACCATCGCTGTTCAAAGCCCCTGAGTGAGACGACCAATCTTTTTCATTTTTTATTTCAGCCTCCCTCCACCTGGGTACTTTCATTCTCTCCATCAATACTGGATTATAACCATGCTCTGCCTCCATATTATGACTACCAGATCAATGAGCAGGCACACACTAGCAGAGCTGCAATCGAAGAACATGGCTTTCTGTCAGTGCTAATTATGCTTGGCACTGCTCAGTGATTGATGAGCATTCGCAGATGCAAAGCTCAAGCTCTGGCACAGGGCAACCGGCTGCAGGATTTGGGCAGACCAAGCCAGCAGTGCCAAGCCTGGGCACTGGAGACAAGCAAATATACCTGCTCCCACTCTGTTGAGTCTACAGGCAACAACAAAAAAATGTCAGAAATACAAACCCACTCAACCACAGAATGCCACAGCCTTCATCAACATTTTTACACGCTTTTCTGCAACTGAATTTTTAAACTGATTGAAAATAGCCAACACAAGGTTACACAATAACACTTCAGTATCATTCATCATAAAAGGATTATCAACATTACACTAGACCGAGTCAAGTGTATACTGGACCATTTCACATCATGTAGCACCATCTAGTGCCTGTACAAGGGACAACAGCCATTTCCTTATTAGAGAGCACCACACTAGACTGGACCATGTGCACAAAGTATCCCAGTTGGTGTGATGTCATGCACCTCTCCTGATCACCATGGAGGCAGAGGAGAGTTGAAAACAGGCAGTAATCAACTTCATATCTAGGAATGAAGAATCTTGATGCAAGTTTTGTTTCTACTTCAAACTGTAAAATTGCACTGGAACTGACTGTGAGCACGTAATACCAAATGGGTATCACACCTAATCAGGCAGCATGAAAGAGTTTAAGATTATACAAAATGATCATTTTAGAAGGAATTAGAACTCAATATCAAACTAGTGATAGACAATAGACTAATAAACTCAAATTCTTGTACAATGCACACAGGGGAACTGTAAAGAGTCAACATGATGACTGATTGGCAGCCCTTTTCAGCACCCTGAACATGAAGTAAACCTACAGTATTAGCTTTTCTGTTGTCACCGGTGTCTCAGCTAAAGTTCACTTTTGAATAGCTGAACTTCTAAATCATGCTTCACTGCTGGAAAATGAGCCCAGGCGGCACGGTCCCACAGCACTGAATGTTTTGACCAAGGATTCAACCCTGATCCAGGCCCGGCTGGTTTTACGGCGGCTGACTTACCCAGGTCGACCTGGTAACAGTGACAGTCGGCCTGCAGTTTTCCTGGCTCACTTGTCCAATACAAAGGGGTTGTTAAAAAATAAGTTGAAACCAAGTGTAGTTCAAAGTGCAATTAAAAAAATAGTCAAAGAGTTAGAAGACAATAGAAGACAAGTACAATTAATCAAATTCATAAGCGTCTCTATTGGTTTAAATCTCAGGCATGTTATCAGAAAGCTGGTACAGAACAGGCCTCCATTCACTTTGCAAGGCTGTAGAATAAAGTAAGCAGATTAGATATAAACATGCATCATTTTCAGGTTTGTTTAACACACAAAAACACATTTTGTGCAAGAGTTAATTTACCACAAAAGCTTAAACATGAAGTCAGTTTACTGAGAGCTACATGAGGTCAGTGACAACAAATTAGTCCCTTGATGTCCATGTCTCAGAGTTAATACAGGTTAGTCCAAATGACATTCCACTAGGTCCTGAATACATGAACTTTATTTTTTCTGAAAAAATAAAGTCATTTTATACGAATGACAGAATTCAATTTCTACACATATAATACATGCAAAATCACCCCCGCATAGGGGTTTTGTGAGACAAGCTTATGCCTCATTTGTATTGAGGGTGGGTAACATGCATTAGGAGCATCGGAATAGAGGCGACAATGAACTTAAAATATGTCCCATGAATCAAACACGGACACGGCAACAGGCTTACATGCGAGTAAAATGGAGTCATGCTTTATCAAAGCATGATGTGGTGGTGTTAGTCATCCGTTAGTTTTGATGGGGCTAGAGGGACAGCCACACTAGGTCATGCACAAGACACAAGAGATGGAGAAGGAGAGGCAGATGAACTACAACTGATGTTTCATGGCAGACACGTGAAGTTCTGTACATACCCAGAAAGTGCCTCTTAGGGATTTTGACCTCCTCGTCCTTATTGTCTGTTGCTACAGACACAAGAAAACAAAATAACAGGGGAAGGGAAAAGAGACAAAGAGAGCTTGGTTTCTCTTCTGCAAAGCCAGAGGTGATCTGTGACCTGCCAGGTTTCTGGACCCGGGAGTGATTCTGTAACACCCCCTGTCCTGTGTGAAATGTATTCTCGGTCTATGACAGATGAATCCATACCTGGGCAAATATCTCTACTTGATAAAAGTTCAGTAATTATTGGTACCGCGAAAAACTTGACAGTCCGATTCCCTGGTCAGGATTATAACTGATTACAAAGTTTCCATAACAGAAAGACAAGAGAGTGGCAGTGCTGGTACTGTCAGAGAGTAGGAAGCGTTAAAGTAATGTTGGTATGAATGTTGTCATGACAACAAAATGTGGACTTCAATACCAATAAAGGTTAAATATTTGAAAATTTGATACTGTTAGCATGGAAGACAAAAAAAAAAATATCAAGCAATGTCAGAACTCTCACTTGGATAATATGACTTACTCGCGGACGACTTTTGGTACTGGGAATTTGATGTTGGTTGAGTTTCTATCTTTGTTGGCTCTGAAAATAAAATGTTTAAATGCTGTGTTTTGCTCCTGGGACCAGGGATTCAAGTCTCTGAATGGAGGTCAAGACCAGAACCCCACTTGTGAGAAGCTTGTGATTCTACACTTGTCAGACACCGTGCATTTAGACATCTGACACTGAGCCTGCAGACATTAGCCCTGACCTCAGCCTACCTTCATGTCCCATAGAGAGCATAAAGCATGACTGATCATTCAATCCTGGTCAGGAAATTACAGAACTACATTCAGCAGATTTCTGTGGCAGTGATATGTAACTCATTTGTCAAGCCACCGTGAGCTTTTCCTTTCTGTGTACAGCAGTTGTACACAGAACAATAAAAAGGTCATATTTCAACATAGTAAAAACTACAGTGCGTAACTCCATTGAACCAAAAGAGCATGATGTGTGCACAAAGCGGTTTTGGTTATGTTTATGGCATCAGGTGACTTAACAGGATGAGTTTACTGCGAGCAGCAGGAGGCTTTGGACTTCAACATCGTCACTGCCTTTAGATCATTTTTCACTTTTTCAGTTTGTATACTCTGAAAGCATTTGGTTCACACAAGGACCCAAACAATACAAGGCTTTTGGATCTATTACCAGTATCAGTAAATTTAATTAGTGGCTATAATTAATAGCTGTAATTAACTCTGATAGGATAGTATGATGGCTGTACAAAAATAAAATCTTGGATTAAATTGGTTAATGTGTTGCTCTGTAAGGCCTAAATCAGTCACTGCGGTTACAAACACATATTGTGATATGATCACTGAACCACAGGCCATTAGTCAATATGAGATGATCCGTTTCATTAGTTTTATGCAAATCGAATAAATGGCAAATCTATTATGATTTTGCTACCTCAATCTAATTGAAATGAAAACATTCACAAGTAAAAATATTTTTTGCCAAAGATAAACAACTGCAGTTGCAAAGATATACCTCACAGCAGGCAGGCGAGCATCACTCAACATGAGGCTGACTGAGCTGAAAGTAACTCGTGACGAACACATCCTGTGACATGTGAAAGTCACTGGCCTCCTTTCACAAGTTTCTTCCACTCCCAATATTCAGCTTGAATTACAATAACTTCATGTGACCTCTTCTGTTTGTCTTCCCTCTCAAGTTTGCACAAAAAGCAGCAAATGCCGAGTCGTCTTTGGGGTCACAAAAGTCAATAAGTTTTAACATTTCACTGGTAGCAACTTTAACCCCTTGAACTCTGATTGTCCCTCAAATTTCCCTTTAAGTAGCAAGGTTAGAAAAAACTTTTTTTCCATATTGTACAACAGTGTCACATAAATATTGTGTATCTGCTAGCTGCAGCGCTTCATTGAAGCTACATCACACTTCTACTGAGTGAAATATTCAAACCAAGACACTATTGTTTTAAAGCTGCAGCATTACATCAAATCTTGTGCATCATTTTATACACATTTCACTGGAATTCATAAGGACATATTTGGTATCTTTGGAAACTGTGGGAACTCCACCAGAACTTAAAATGAAGTTCTGTAGGTTTGATTTGTAATGAGGAGCCCACTGTTGGCATCAGTGCGGTTGATGAGGTTTTAATGATATTTAATTATGCTATGCTGTTGAAAAATGTAATAGTTACGAAAGTAAAGTTAAAGTTAACTTAAAGTTCTCTTTTCTAGGGAGAAAAACATGGATGCTCTCTGTTTTAAACCTCAGATGGGTAAGATGATGTTAAACATGATCAGCCAATGCATCAGTATGTGATGTACAGTAACAGGATGTTATGAAACACAGCAGGAACTCAAGTAGGTCCTGCTGAGATAAATAGCACGGTGGTTTTCTTTCATGAGATTAATTTCGAGTCAACAAAACACCCTTTTGGCAAACAATAACATTCTGAGCTGCACACCAAGTCACAGAAAGAAGCTGACAACGCATTTCATTTATGAGTGGTTTTAAACTGCTGTGTAAATGGTGAAGCAGGTTTGACTGGACTGTTCCAACTCCCACACTCACTTTAGTGCATACTTTAACACACTCACACAGACACACACTCAAAATGCCTCTCTCACACTTGTAGTGAGTCTCACTCATTATCACTCTCTCAGACACACATTCATTCATTCACTCACACTCTCACATGCTCTTCAAACAACTCTCACACTATATTCCACCCACACAAACACTTTCTTTAACCAGTCTACCTGTATTGCCAAAGCACTCCTGGATAATGGCTAATACAACATGTGCACAAGAAAGGCAACTTTATACATGCACATGACATTTAAAGCTAAGTCACATACACAGTGTTGATGTAATTGAACATTATCTGACTGAGGTCACTAACTAAAGGGGCCCTGCCGGGAGTTTCTAACCTGTGAACGAGCGACGCTTGGTGTTGAGTTCAGTGGCCATGCGGACGTCGGTGCAGAGGTTCAGCATGATCAGCATGGTGGCGATCATGATGATGCTCTGCCACAGCAGCGGCGTCTCAAAGTAGCGTCCCAATCTGAGAAAACAAACAAGCAATGTTTAACATGTAGCACATATGAAATGCCATGCAATATCCGGCCCAGCTCTCCTAGAAGGAAAACCATGCATACTTGCAAACTGACTGAATGAAGAGTCAACTCGGGAAAAACAGATGCCAGCAAAAAGAAGCAGCTCAGAATTTTCCTCCAGGGGAAATACTAAAATTATATCCAGCAGTATTTGCTTCTCTCTGACTTAGCTGTAGAAAATAGGAGACACATTAGGTAAGCATCAGTGCATTTCCAATGCTATCATTAACAAATTACACATCAAATTGCTTTAACAAGCTGGTGAAGTTAAGCTATGCAGCTAACTAGCTAACCAATGAATGTGCTCTGACATCACTTCAACTGAAATTAGAGAAACCGGAGCTCAGAAATGATACCTGAGATTCTAACTTGTAATTCCGAGTTGGACGACCAATCATTTGATTTGTTCACAACTTGGAGCTCTTTCTAATGTGAACGCAGCATTCAAGGAAATTTTTGGGAGGCTGGCCAACTTAGGTGTTAATTAACGAGAATGTTTCAGACATCAGAATCATCCTCGTGTCCACAGTAAAGTATGACTTCACATCTGCATGCTAACATTTGATCATAAACTATGTCGAGTGGCACTAGGCTCCATGCTGACACGAAACACTTGAGCAGTATTGGAGCAAATGATCTGTTGGGGACACATGGATGATTTTGGTGTCTGCATTTTTATCATTTAACTGGACAGTATCCCAACAACTTCAACCAATAACAGTGTAGAGCAGTGACAGTCCCGGGACAGGACAAAGGTCTACACACTGTATACACACACGTGGTAGTGGTTACCACGAATGGTGAAAAACTTCGATAACATGCACCTAATATGTGTGATTACTAATTTCACACGCACATGAAAAGTTACTTCTTCAACTTGTCAAGAATAAAATCTTTTTGTGGAGACTATTCATATTAAGGCATTGCTGTTTCCCAACTTTTCCACACTTGTTCCTTGCAAAACTACATGCAAGGTGGGCACAAGAAGGCACCCAGTGGCTTTGTATCTTCAGAAAAGGGATGTAACCCAACACCTCCTTTCCAGCCCCTTCATCAATACCACACAACTCCAACCTGAAAGTAACTTGGAAAATGATAGTCATATAACCTAATATAAAGAGAAAGAAGATAAGAGAGAAGAGGGCAAAAGAAAAAACGAGGGCAGCCTTTGCAGCCTGCCATCAGATGAGATTTCAGCTGACAACAAACACAGGCCAGTAAATAGCCTATCCTCTAAAGAGATTTTTATATTAATTGTAAGCTAACATCATCATCTGAGGGCTATGTGCAACCATGTGACCTTGCATTGCCTGTCAGACTCCAGGCACAAACTCTCTTATGTAAAGGACAGCAAACCAAACTCTTTATTCAAACATGTGGCAATGTGCGGCCCAACCTATTGGCAAATGTTCATGAATTGTTGGGAACAACTCTTCAATCTGGCATGCATCCAAACCACTGAGTAGTGGTTGCTTTGATAAAACAACATTTAGAACTAGTTCTTCCACAAAACACACCAAGAATGGCAGAAGTGGGAACCAAATCTAAAAGTTTTCATTTAATTGAAACAAAGGCTGCTTTGAGAATCATTTGTATGACAAACTTATTAGCACAGGTGCATATCAAGTAGAACATGGCTTATATTTTAAGTACTAGCAGTACTTAAAATATAAGCCATGTTCTACTTGATATGCACCTGTGCCAATAAGCAAGTAAGCGCTGATTGATTGATTGATTTCTGAATGGAGTCTGGCGCACATTCTTGTCCAAACTAGGAAGGCTAGCTTGGTGCCCATGGAAGGTGTTTTAAAAAGGTCTTTACCTGAAGAGTATTCGTAGGATATTGGCCACCAGGAGGACCAGACACACATAGGTGGAGAAGCCCTCTGCATTCTGGGTCCGGCGGATGTCTCTGTACTGTGGGATGTATGGCACCACCCCACCAAAGACCATAGCACCAGCAGCGACCCACGACACCAGCTGGTTAAACACATACACGATCTGGTCAAATACCTCATCTTCCATGTTTAACTTGAGGTGCTCATCCACTCTGTTTGGAGCAACAACTGACCGCGACACTTATTACACAAGAAGTTGGGAACTGAAACCCCTCGGCTGCTCTTGGGGGGGGCGATTAAAAGCTATATGGCCTCCTGTGGTTTTCTATGATGACTTGGGGAGAGTAAAAAGAGTAATGTCCGTATTTTCGTTGTTTTCATTGTCCTTGCGCGGATGCAGACAGAAAGCAGCTACTGCCACGCCATCACAAGTCGGGCACTGAATCGGAAATGACGAGCCAGGCAAACGATACTGTAACAGCAGAGAACAACGGTCCAAACAGTGCGAACATGAATGAACACAACAACGATGCTCGACAAAGGCAGCGGCAAATTACTGGCAATGGAGCAGGCGGCCGTGGTTTATAATCTAGCCGCTCTTCACTTACTGCGTCCCATTTTCTGATCCTACACTTTTGATGATGCTAACTCCGCGGTTTAATCGGTTACAAAACATAAAACAGCAACAGAAAACATCCAAGTTTCTAAGAGAGTGTAAAAAAAAGCCCTTAAAACCAACTGGAACACTGAACAAAACGGGAACTGTGCTCTAATCTATACTATTTCAGGGTCCCTGTATTCCAGTTCACTGACTGGCCACACAAAACAGAGGAATGACAATACTTCCTGAAACGTCACAAGTCACGCCTTCATCAAAGATCCTGCATTAAGATAGTTCACATCCTGTAGAAAGTTTTACGTGGCGTGACGCGCCCTCTGGTGGCCGCATTGCAGCCCAGAGCTCTAATTTACAAAAGCTCAAATTTGAGCTCTAATGCTCGTCCATCTCATATGATATTTAGTATACATTAAGTGCCATCTTCAGACGTGTAAATAGCGTTCACATCATCGTCCAATCCGTAATTACAACAAGAAATACAGTATTTTTCTGAACACTGGACTGGAAAGTAACGCGAAATTATCTGTAAAATGACTTTACTCTTTATTAATCTTAAATAAATCCAAATATATTGCTTTTACCTTGTATAGTTTTAACAAACAAACAACTTTGTCTATCATAAAACGGAGCCTATTTTGTTACCTTTTGATATAGACCTGAAGACCTGTATGTTAGCTTAATTTAAACTTGCTTTCCTGTTAATTTCCAACTGTCGTAAATTCTTGCAAGTTGTATTGATGTGAATCTGTCATGACCTTTACCTCCCTTCCTATTATTTCAGTGTGCCCAACAGCAATTATATCTCACTCTACGCAGCCAGATAATGCATAAATGCACATACATAATGCATACAGTGGCTGATTTATGAATATTGATACCATCAGATTTCATCCCATAGTACACTAGGAGAAACAACAGCCCTTGCTTTCACTAATATCATGAGTATACCATGAGTATTACACTGTTTGGCAAAATCAATTCACAGAATTTTAAAAAGAAGATAAAAACAAAAGGGATTAAAAAGGTGCACCTTTTTAATCTCTTTTTAACTTGAGGCTGTTATTAATCCCCAGCCAATGAAGAGGGGTCTCGTCTCCCTAACAGGAAAGGAACACGGAAGTACGCAGAAGTGATCCATCTCGACTGTATATTTTCAGCCTGGATCCAATATTTGAAAGAAGCTACATGGTCCTAAATGTAACCATATTTAATAATTTCTCTCAGGTGATTTGCTGCAGCACACCGATCTTCCTGTCAAACTGCACATACAACATTGTAATATTGTAATACTGTATTAGGCAGTATGAAATCCAATTCAATCAAAAGGAATCGAGTGGATGATTGACACAAAATGCAGATTACAACTATTGGTAAGAAGGGCTTAGTAAAAGTTATATAACCTTCATGGCAGTCTGCCTCTCATCCATCACCGGGAGCCAGGATAATCTCTTATATAAAAACCAAAGCTTTTGCGTGAAATAGTGCACTGCAGACATTTGCACCTGCCTTCTGCTCGTCAAAACACATAATGTAAATGAGACCGAGGGTAGACTAATGTAGAGAGACAGGCAAAACCGGTTTGCAAAGGGTTAACAAATACCAAAATAGGTGTGGCCATGCAACCATGCAAACTCCCAAGTGATGGAAGTGGAGGTCAACTTCGTCAGAGTTAGCTGGAAAAAGACCAGAAGTGATACTATTTTACCTCCAGAATAAGAGTGTAAATATTACAAATAAAAATAATTTGTTTTGGGGTGTAATTAAACATGAATGAATACTAAATTAAAATGAGTGGGAAAAAAATATTTTATTTCATTATGTTGTGTGTTATTTCTTAATGAAAGCATGTCTTAAAGTTGGATAATTTATATATTGTATTTGGGCATTGAGCCATTCAAGAGCTAAACTTTCAATGGGTACAACACTACAATTCTCATAAAAATCCTCAGAAATAAGACTGTTTTACAGATTGTTCATTAAATATATCCTTTCTCCCCGAGATTTTGTATTACGCCTTCTGAAAACCCCATATGTATAACAAGGAGTTTATTTTGAAACGATAACCGGAAGTTACACTGTTTTCATTGTGGATGGTTGGACACAGCTAACTCCAAAGTTATGGAAGTCACAGCACCTAGTTGAAGATTTTAATATTGTGGTTTGGACCTTAATTGATTAAATTAGTTCTATCCTGAATTGAAGTCAGGTGGCATGGTAGAGTTTTCTGCTTAATTCCCACAGACTGAAAACACCCAGTGAGGTTTGTGGTGGTGGTGTTGCTGGAGGAGGAACGATGTCAAAAACAGATAGCAAGGCTGCCAAAGATATGACGGAGACGGTAAGTTTGTACTTAACCTACCTAAAGTAAGTTCAACTACACATCCAATGGGTAGCGAAGGACACGAACACTTACCTTTAATGTTTCTGAATCTCTCTTTAGATGGAAAAAACGATGCAGCGACTCGAAGGAAGATTTCAAGCAATATCCCAACAGTTAGAGTCCAAACATATCCTTTTTTTGTCAACTGTACCAAAAATGTACTCTTCCTAACGACTTAATCCCTGTGTGTTGATTTTGTTTTTTGAGGCATCAAATGTTACGTTTAAAAGGAAGCATATTGGCACTTCAGGTCCTCAGCTCTGATTGGCTCAGACACGTTCGAAGTCGTTAATGATCTAGGTAACACGCACCTGTGACCGCAGAGCAGTTAGTTTAGTAACAGCCAATAATATTACAGGCTACACTGTGCGTCTGTGACATTATAACTCAATATCTATTGTTTAGTACATTATACCATCGTTCACAGCGTCAGGTATGTGTCCCTTACCACCTTGTTAAGCTATTGTTGAAGAGCTATATTGCTTTGTAAACTGATACTATGAAATAACATTAGATTTATTAAAAGTAATAGATCTATTTAATGCATGCTTTCTTCTCTTTTATTCATTTGCATGTGTGTTTGTCCTTGTTTCATAAAAAAAACTCATTCCTATTCATTTAATTGGTACCTATTGAGATTAATTTGTACCTATTCAGTCCAGAATCGTACCCCATTATCTCCTATAGCCTCTTTTCCTCACTGACACTGACATCATCATATCCCTGATTATCATCATATCCCTGAGACTTATTAGTAATACTTGAGAAAGGTTTGGACAGTAAAACAAACAATGTTGTCACAGTGGCATCATTTGCACATGTAGCCATTCTGGCCTTGGCCTTTATTTCACAGTTGATATAAACACTGTGGAAGACATGAAAAAAAAGTAGCCCAGCCTTCTCTATTCAGATTTAAGATTTTTTTTCCTGCCATCCAGGCTAAATTAAAATCAGGTAGAGGTGCCATAAACTGTGACAGCATTGATTTTTTTTCATTTGCACATTTTGAATTGTGGCATTGGTCTTCTACCAGGACAGTATATACAGCTCACTGCCAGATTCTCCCTAACTTTGTCACTAGATGAGATGGGAATGCGCATCGATGACCTTGAGAAGAATGTGACTCATCTCATGACACAAGCTGGGATGGATGAGCAACCCATTTCAAAGTGACTGGCCACTCTGCATCATGGGACAGCAGGCCTATATTTCATCAATCAGATGAGCTGTGTGGAACAAAATAAAACTGTGGGTTTCTGGCACTTTGTCAACTGTTGTGATATTTGGCCGATGAGCACAATGTTCTGGCATGTGCATGCATTATTTATTGAAACTAAAGTTTATATCGCAAATATAGCCAAATTTAAATTAGGAGTGGACCTAAACAGCAATGTCATCATTCAGAATAATGGCATATTATAGAAGACAGTCTGGGTTTCAGAACTTTTCCTTTGGCCATAAACACAATTAAACAGCTGCAGTCTTTTAGCATTTGCAGCACTACTTTGTCTCTAGATTGAGTTCCCTTATGGTTGTTTCTGTATCGGCTGCACAAAATGAGGCTAATGGGCCGGCTAGCAGTGTATAAAAATGCAATGAAGGCAATCAATGAAAACTGTTAGTGTGGTGGAAGTGGTGCATGGCATCCACATGTGGGGAAACACGGGGGAAATGGTTATCATAGAAAAGAATAATGTGCAATTGCAAAGTGAAGGCCATAATCTTCCTTGGTTTGAATGATGATATCGACTTTATTGCAATTCTGTAAGGATGTAGACTAAATTTTTATATCATAGTGTAATGATATATTGTGTAATGCTATCTTAAGTGATGTACAACTGAATGCCACATCATGTATCATGTAGGCCTTCTTTATAGATTGTTTCTGTGCTGAAGTGAAAGTGTCATATTGAATATGTATCTTATCGTATGTATGCATATTTGTCCTTTTAAGTGTTCTCACTGTACTGGCACCAGTGTGTTTATCTTGGTATACACTGTATCCTCCCAGTCACTCAGAACAGCTCATCAGGTGAACCTAAAGCTCTTTTACTAACCTCTGACAATTCACCACCCTGGTGAAAGCCATGCTGCTCTTCATACACCTTGAACCTTGCAATATGCAATAGCCAAACAGTTGTGGTAGTACTTTCTATGTGTGGCCAGTATACATGTTACCCCATCTAGAGTCCCTTGGGGGCTTTTTCCTTACTGTAATACTAAGTGATGTGCCTTGAAAAGTATCACATATGAACAGACTACTGTAACAAATGCACACAGCTCTTACTGAATGCTCAGCCCAAGCACTAATAAATAAAGGCCTTTTTAATGAATTCAGTTGATAAGAGTCTTGTGTATGTATGTATGTATGGATTTGCCTCAAAATAACCCAGTTCACCAAAGAACACCTTTTTGCTTTTGTATTTTCAACAACAGGCTCCCTTCATATTTAGTATGTCACTTGTTGTAAACTTTTCTCATTTAAAATTCTGTGTTCAACTTTACTACTCAAACAAAAGAAGATAGACTCAGAAATTGAGGAAAGGACTGGCTGTAGAATCCATATGACCCACGCTCCAAGTCAAAATCTATTTAGAGAATGAGGTGCAAACACCATGGCCGGCACTAGATCCTCATCAGTGCAGTGCTCTTTCACACCAAACAAAGGAACTATATGCATGTAGGCAAGTCACATGATTTCCTATAAGGCAGAATAACAAATGGAGCTTTGTGAAAATGATTGTATATTAGGTTGATATTGAATCATATAAATATACACTGCTGTTTGAAATGTATAGACCACTACCAGAGCAGATGTATTAATTCAAAATTACAAATTATCACATGTTCACATTTACATAGCTCTACTGGCACTATATAGCAAAGCATTTATAGACATACTAGAATATTCATCCATTTTTCACAGTAAAGTATTAGTACATGGTGTGTTACTGTATCAAATCTAACTTTGTTGCCCACAGTACTGAGTTTTGCGTGTTTTTGTCCCAGTATAAATAATTAGTTTCTGTTTTCTCAGATTACAAATCAGAGAACTGTTTAAAAAATGCTGATGGTTATCGTAGCACCGGTGGAGGTAATGTAATCCAGTGTTATTTTTTGAGAAGGAACTTCAGCGCATATCTATGTCCTCAGACTCTCTCAGCCTACAAATGGGGCATTGGACTGATTGGACTCTCGGACAATTAAGTAAAAGTTGGTTCATGAATCAATAAAACAGATTAAAGAAAGTGCATAAGACACTCATAAAAATAACTTGTACAATTTAGTGGCAGCTGGTCAAGGTGAATGTCTTCACACACACACACACACACACACACACACACACACACACTTTCTGAGAGCAGGGGCTGTCGATGAGGTGGCTTATTGTAATAAATGGATGGTGGAGCGAGGCCTTCAGCGGGTGTAATCCTCTGTCTGGCACCCATTTGAAGCATTTGCTTCATTAATTTAACAAACTACCTCATCAAAAACCTCCGCCCTGTCCTTTTGTCTTTTGGCTCCACTAAATTGGGAAAGCACAAGCAAAGTCCATCAGGAAATTCCTATTGATTAAAGTCCATAAATTCACCCCAGTACAACCGGCTGTCTTTGGACCAGACCTGGCCATATCATATTCACACTGGTCAGGACATAGTGAGCAGATGTGATTTAAAATGTAGCCATAAATATCTGCCAAAAGGTTCTTCAGTAAGAGTAAAATTACTGATTTTGATTCAAGTTAGAAGTTATTATTAATTCTATTACACTCATGGGATGAAAGGCAGTAGATTCCAGAACAATAAGTCACAGCACCATTACTAATGCTTTTACAAACTTTACCAGTGCTATGATTTTTGCCAGTACCGAATAGATTCAAAGTGCAGGAAAGATGACAGAGTATAAAGGGAATAGAGCTAAGGAGGAATGATTACTCTATATAGTGCAATAGCTTTGAGATTAAGAGAAATATATTAGTTTACATCATGAAAAATCAGTATTGATCTAAATTCTTCAAATAAATGATTTTCCATTTCAAAAAATGCTCTAGAATTTGTTATTTTTAATGATCTGCAGTGGCTGGACTCTGTGACAGTCCCACTGAGTGCAGACATCATAATTTGTATGATGGATTTGAAAAAACAAAAAGAAAAAAACAAACAAAAAAAGGGAATGAGTAGGTGCAAAGGCCTTGTTTCTGAAATTGCATTTGTTTCCTTACATTTGTTCCGCCTGGCTTGGGTGCACAACAAACCTTGGGAGCAGCTCAGTTCCTGCTTTCTCCTCCCATATTTAATTTACAACTAAATCTCATCTGCAGAATTTTAAATCCAACCCAGCTGCCTTTCACTGTTGCCCCGTTTTAACTTCAGTGGAGGATTACACAACACCCGGTCTTATGAAACCCTTTCAAAACACACCGAACATGCTCCCAAGTACATGGTGGTAAACCTGAAAACAAGGCTGTTTATTATTAATTCCAGAACAGTTGACATTTTTATGATATGGGGTTTCCTTTGGGTTCACATGGGTTTTGCAGACAGTGGAGATATGTTTATAAAATAAAAACCTTTTAGATGTATCAGTGATAAAGTGATGGTGCTCCTGTTCATTATATAGAGAGTAGCTTGTTTGATGTATATATTGTCAGTAATATATTAATTAACAACCTGTCTGACTTCCAGTGTAAAATATGATTGGAACTATGATAATCTACCACAAGTCCACATGCAGCTGTTTCACCCAAATTGAAGTTTGTCAGAAAAATTACATTTTTCTGGACCTACTGTGCATTTCAGGAAACCCTGCCACTGATACTCACTCATGATGACAGAGCAATTGAAGACATTTGTTTTGGTTGATACATTTATTGTCTTCTGATGTCATATCTCCATAGAGTTAAAATTGTTTGCAGCAAATGCCACAATTTGTGGAAGCAAGTGTTTGTTCAAGTACATAAACATGCACTCCCAGGTTTGTGAGCAATACTTTTCAAAACCTAAAAAATAAGTGCTGATTATCTGGTTGGCTAAATGAATGTCTAATACAAAGGTATATCCCAATGCAGTGTAAATAATATTAAGTAGACCAGTAGAACAGCTCCAACTCTTTTTAATTTTCAGCATATTTAATGGGATGGGATTTTACTCTAATGCATGGATCTGAAGGCAGGCTGTGTGCGACTAATTCCAAAAGCCCTAAACCACTGAGAGTGCAGGGGATCCTGAGTTAATGTTGTTATTGGCCAGCGCCTCAGCTTCACTGATGATGTTTACCCAAGTGGGAAATTAACTCCTGCAGTCAGCCAAAAAAACGGTAAACTTTGGCAGTGGCTGACAAATTTCTCATTTCTACCGCTTTGTCAGGCCGCCAAACCTCATTCGCAAGCAAACATTAGTCCCCTCTCTCTCCCTAAAATTCATTTGGATGGTTTAAATAGACACCTATGTCAAACTCCGGTTTATCTGTCACATGTTGTGTTTGCTTTTCTGAAACAGGGCTATGGAAACAAAAAAGCCATTTCCTGCCCTGATGATTACTCAAATTACTCAATTACTCAAAAGCATTTTACTTTTAAGTCTGAACAACTTAAATGAAGAGAGAGGACTTTGCTACTTGCCATCCACAGATTTCAACTTCAGAAATAGGTGTCTGACCTTTATGCCCTCTTCTCAGCTCTGCCAAGGAAAATGGACATGTCTGTTAAAGGAGTCAGCATCTGAGAATCTCTTGCCATCCTTCTTTATCAGCTTCAGAACTGAAAACCACTGCAGTCTGATCTGGATGTGATTCATTCCTGTAAGGAAATAGTCTTTTATTGTGGTCAGAGGTCAGGGTCAGCTACAGAACAGCAGCTGTGGATCTGATAAGGATTCAGTGTATTGCTCAAGGGCACTTCAGCAGGGCAGATGATTTAAAAGCATTTACAGGAAAACTCAAAGAAGGCACATGCAATGTCAGTGGAACTCATGGTATGCACGGTCATGTTGCTGATATGTAGCTGTGTCCTCTTGTGGTCACTTGGGCTCATTGCAGTGGGTTTGTCTGCCACTGTCCGTGGTGCTGAACTTCTCTTTCCTCATGCATTTATGCTTTATGTGTTCATGCATCCGTGCATTTGTGCATGTGCGTGTTTGTTTGTGAGCTTTATTCAACCCAGTATAGTGTTGCATCCATCCATCCCATGATGGAAAAGGGAGGACCAAAGGCCTATAAATGCACAGCTTGAGGTCTTGGTGGATGTCGATGTACTTGCAGTGTTGCTGCTGTAGATGGCAGTATTGATCAACAGGACATTTTCACACTGCTGACACTCGTCGTCTCACTAGCTCACCTCTGTCCCGACGTTATAAAATAATTACACGGATGAAATTCACACTGTGATGTGCCTGGTACACAAGGGGATGCAGTTCATGTAGGCCTGGATTTGCAACCATATGGAAGTGTAGCATGCATGCTGTGCAAATGTGTGGTTGTGTATGAATGCGTGTGTGTGTGCGTGTGTGCGTGTGTATGTGTGTGTGTGTGTGTGTGTGTGTGTGTGTGTGTGTGAGCGCGCACATGCACACTTGAAGCACTCACTAGCCTTGCTGTCACGGTCGGTGAAGCCAAAGAGCAAGCACGCTGCCGACCGTGTTGCTATGGCAACCTGCACCGGAGCAGACACTTGTCAGGTTGTGTAAGTGTATTTGTGTGTGTACGCGTGTGTGTGTGTGTGTATTTACACACATGTGTGCCTGTGTGTATGTGTGCATACTTGGAAGAGGGCCAGGA
>OMLF01010277.1:0-12472 GCA_900302615.1 Holocentrus rufus
CAGTGTCCATTTTGCCCCCCTCCGCCCCTCGTTTCTTTCATAAGGAGTGTGTAATAAATGCCTTTGTTGGTTTTCCTCTTGTAATGGGTCCGGTGGGAGGCCTTGTTAGCGCGCGGGGTGCTAAACCAGGGGACCTCGCAGGAACTTTGGGATTAGAGGCAGCCGTTCTGCCCTAAACGTGATCCCTCCGTGTCACAATGGTCATTCAGCCAGTGGATGAATATAATTTCCTTAGATCATCTTAACTGTGAAAGCTTTTTTTGTTCTATCTAAGGGAGTTAAATATGGGTTTGGTTAGTCATCTGAAGTAGAATTAAAAGCCCAGTATGCAGTTTGAGGAAGGAAGAAAAGAGACGTGTGAATAACAGAGAGGCACATCAATGATATAATGACCTTTGTCGGTGAATAGAAGGACTCAAAGTAAAATCAGATCTTTAGACTTAAGGGCTGCAGCTTCCTTCGTTAACAAGCAGCTTTCCTCAAGAGGTGGATCTTGACATAATGTTCACAGAGAAAGGAACTTTTTTTTCTTGGATTTGTGACAAACTAGAGAAACTTGATATATTGTTACCCCTAATCTGTAAGGCTTTAACTTGGGTAAAAGTGGCGATGAAAAGCATATATATATTTGGGCTCAGTTTCAAGTTTTTAGATTGCATATGCATTTGGTTTATATTGGTTCAAGTTGTTTAATTCAAAAGAAATTCAAATGTTCTTTGGAATTATAGAACATTTATAAACAAGGATTCCTTATGGCATCGAAACATTTGTATGTCTAATTTGGAGCCAACTAGTCTTTTCTTACCTGTGCAGCATTTTGAGTAAACGCAGCCATCACAGGCACATGCGATCTAAGCAGCCACACTTGAAACTGAGCCCAAACATGCAAATGTCAAGTTGAGTTGCTCCTTGGAATTAAATTCATGTAAAGGATGCATCGTTTTTTTGAACATTTTTCCATATCTACTTAGGCAAAACACATATGCGTCACTTTTCAACATAACAAATGTTATTAAATTAAACACATGGAAGTGCTGAAAGTGGTGTATGTTTACAAGTGGAATATGTTTCTGTTTTCAATGCAACTCCATCATCATTTTCACACATACATGGTCGGAGCAGACTGGAGGGGAGCTGCAGGTTGCACTCAGCTTTCACACGTAGGATTTGTAAACTGTGAATGAGGCGAACATTTGCGCGACCGAAATGAAGACTGCCACTACTTTTGTTGATTTGGCATTCACACCGCTAGCCATTTTTCAGGGAGGAAATTCAAGTGAAGCACTCCCGAGTACTTGTGGAGCACTGAAGGCAATTTCCCCTCAGTCAAGTGCCTGAAACCCTCTCCAGCTGAACAACTTCCTGCGTTTAGTCGGCACCCCCCACCGTCACCACTGCTCCATCATCACCCTGCTTAGCTGGCATCAGTCACAACCTCACAGCAGGCCGCTGCTCTCTGCAGAATGGTGACTAGAGAGCTACGACGACGGCTTTGTTCCTGGATATAATCTGGAACTAAACGACGAAAAACATGTCGCTGAAAATCACAGCCAGAGTCAGAGAACATGACATTATATGTTATTTTTCTTCCTCTTTTGATGTGCTCTGTCCCTGTGCGCATGATGGTCACAGCACAGGGACATAAACACACCAAATGTGTTGTAAGGCGTCACAGGTTCTCTGTGTGGACCCAAAGGAGATTTTTACAATGATGATTATTTTGAGTTGGTAAGTGCTGACTGGAGGGTTGTTTGTCCAGTCATGGAGCTGATACAGGTGGGTGTTCAAAACAATCGAAAGTGTTAAATGGATGTGGATTTACTCTGCCAGAGATTTCAATTTTTACACTTTCAGGGTTAAAATAACACAGCAAAGGAATAATGCACTCAAAATATGACCATTGCATCTGATTGAATCCTGGCTGCTTGAGACATCAACAAAATGACAAAATCCTGAATATCTGTCGACAGTCGGATATGAAGTTGTTATTGTAGGTGAGCAGTCGGCTTCTGGGTGACAGAAATATTCAATCAGTGCGTCAGATCCACACAGTGGCTTTCGTCTCAGCCCATTATGGCTTCCACAGGGCTGCAGGCTCAGGGCTCCCACAGGGGACAACGAAATCCTGAGGGAGCCTATTAACCCATTATGTTCATCTCCAGAGCAGTGTTAAGGACAATCACACATGAGTTGGAGCCTGAGCCACGGGAGGCTACATCTGCTTAGAACAACCCTATTGCCTTCCATGTAGCCTGAGGCGCTGATCAACACCGTTCCCAGGCCTTCCCGTGCCTTGCTCAAGGGCCTGTACTGAATATGCAACTAATGTGAGCGATGGCCTCTTGCATTCACGAGAAAGTGGGTGATACTCGACCGGAGGAAAGAGGGCAGACTGTGGTTGTGGTGATGTGTAATTCCAGCGTAATGAGGAATGACAGGATTTCCTTTTTTCTTGTTTTTTTTTCTGACTCTAAGGGATTTTTTTTAGTTATTTGAATAAACGATGTCAGCCCATGACAGTAAGAGGATGCTGTTGGCTTAAATGTGCAATGAAACTAACAAATTGCATTTTGCACACCACAATATGCAGTGGGCCTAATAGGTCTATTTCAAATCATAATATAGGTCAAACTCAAAGACAATTTGTTCTGCAGCCTGCAATCAGTTGTTATTATGCCCTTATTATAATTATACCAGGTCACTATGGAATACGTCTTAAGTGATAGAAATTAAAATAATTAACGTGATGATTTTATCTAATATGATGATAGGCCAGTAGTACAGTACAAAAAAAATCCTTTTTTATACTGGGGCCTACCTCAGTGTCACATTCATGCTTCCAGTGTCCTGAAATAATTGCAGGTATGATGCCAAACAAGCACAATTCTGCAAGACATATAGACAATAGAATGATTACCATAATCATAATCATTATTATTTTTTCTGCATTTTAATTAGCCCTATGAAGCTCAATTAAGCTCTTCAGTATAAGCGCCTATTCAGTAAACAGCTGTCCACCTGTCTTCTCTTTCCTGGGAAAAGACCGTGGCGCCTGTTCACGCCGAGGTACCGTCACCAAACCAAGGGGGGAGAATCAGGCGAGGCCCCTGCAGCCAGCGAGGGGCCCGTTGTATCAGGGGTGATTAATGCCGCAGGGATTCAGGAGAAGCAGGAAAAGCATCTTGAAAGTGCAATGTTAAAGACACTGCAGAAAATACAGTGTAAATTAGACAACTGCAGGAACTGACAGCTGGAGAGGATTGGATAATGAATATAGCTGAATATTGGCTTTTAAAACAACAAACAAAACTTACGGACAAAATCACAGGCCATGTATGCATGATGCTAAATTTGCTTGGGGATGTCCAATGATTTTAACCATGTGAAAACCTGCTATGTTTGCAATTTGTAAAGAAAAAAAATTGCAGCACAAATTATACACCACATTTTGGTAAAGGCAGCAGTTCCCAGATAACACTAATCCTGTGCAAATCAAACTCTCAGCAATTTCAGTTGCAATTATGAGGTTCCACCTGTAAGGACAAATGTGAGTAGTGGGTTTGGATGCATTTTTGGCACAAACTTCGAGTTGTGTTTAACTTAGTCAAGAAGGACAAACTGTTAAATCTTGATCTGTGCAACTGTACCTGGGGTAATGGTGATTTCAGTGAATTTCATAATCACATGTGAATTCGAAAAGCACAGAGGTTAAGGGGTATTTCATTAATGACATAAAGTCCCCACATAACATGAGTCCTGAGTGTGTATTTTGACACTTTATTGGCAAATGCAGCCTGTTCAAATTTGGATTTGAAATGGTGGGGACTATGGTGACAAATGAGAAGCAATAACATAAAGATAATAAATATACCACACACAAGATGACATACTATAGGAGAGGTGAGTTCAACTAAACAAATTGTGTTTATTTTGAAAATGAGGTTAGTACAGGAACAATTTAATGACTTCATAGCGATGATGCTTGTTAGCAACATCACGTTGCTAACACGATGTCGCTGATGGTGGTGTCCGTTATCGATATATGCATTGAAAGTTGCCGTATCATGATGTAATTTCACATTAAAGGAAAATCCTGCCAACATGCAAGCAAGCAATACTGTGAAAGTTTATTTCCTTTTAAATCCATTCAAAATATCAGTGTGTTCTTGCTTATGCATCTCCTGCTTCTCTTCCTCCTCCTCCTCCTCCTCCTCCTCCTCCTCTTCTGTGGCATTAATCATCCCTCATACACAGGGCCCCGAGGAGCCCATATCTAACAAGGACACCCGCTTTCTTCGGCTGTTTGATCCCCGAAAGTGAAACTGTGTTAATTACGCGGTGAGAGAAAAACCCCATCTGGATTGGAGGCATTAACCCCTTCCACAGAAATTGCATTATAGTAATTAAGTATTCAAGAAAAAAGGGATTAGGCTTGACTGGCCTTCATCATAACAAGCAGTGGCTTGATTGCATTCACTGCCAGTCGCCTCTTACCCACCTTTTTAGACTGGCATAAATCTTTATAACACAAATTCACAGTATGCTGCACATCATAGCAAACAATATCAAACTGCTCTAAGTTATATCAAGATAGGGCCTTTTATGGAAATTAATGTTTTTCTTAAAATATTATTGCTTTGTCTATATTGATGGTGTTTTGTCTTATGATGATCACTAACTGAGATCATAGCTTTTACTCCTTTTTATCACTTCTTCACTAGATGCAATGAAATATATGGGTTATAATAAAGTTTAAAGATAAAATAAATAAATGAAACAAGACTAAATTGAACAATTTATTTTGATGGAGTAAACCATTATTGTGTATTTAAATTTCACAGCAAATTTTCTCTTCTCTAACAGTGAATGTAGAAGCTATAAGGCCCCTCTTTTTCACATCTACAGTAAAATGAAATATAGGCCATGAACCACAGTGGATGTTGTATAACAGTCCAGGCTGCAATACATTTTAATGTACATTGAATGACAATAACATTTAAATTCTAACTAATCATAAACAGTCTAATATGAAAAACAAAGTCACAGAAAACCCCGACCCTATATAGTATTGAGAGAAAATGCATTTTAACAAATAAAAAAAAAAAAAAAAAAAGATTATACTTCTGTGTTCTTTCTCATGGAATACTTTTATTTTTAAAAAAAGACAAAAAAGTACTGGTTTGATATAAAAATGTAACCTATATTTATTCTTAGTTCTCAAGACTCAGTTCATTTTTTTATTGAATGCAAGTTTCTGGCTACAGGGGAGTCTATTTGTCTTTGGTTTTACCAGGCTGTTGAAATTAAATTCTGTAAATATGTCTTGGCTTGGGTGAGGGAAAAATTAGACAGCATTTTTTCATCAAACAGACAAGTCATTTCCCCAATGCAGCCTCCTCACTGTACTCACAGGCCCGTGGCACAGAGCAGTGCAGCTCCAGAGCGACCTCTAGTGGTCAACAGGTAGTATAAAGATCTGTCAGTACCCTCTCATTAAGTGAAAATGGGATTTGTTTGACATTTCTACACATTTTATACATAAAAATAGACATTTGACAGCATGTTTATCACATACAGCATTTTGAAGACGGTGACTGTCATGAACACAAAGCGCTGCACATAAACCTTTAATTTTACAAACTACAGGGAATAAATCTCAAGTGCTGGGATATTAAAACCTCAGTGTGTGTGTTGTGTATGTGTGTGTGTGTGTGTGTATGTGTGTGTGCGTGTGTGTGTGTGTGTGCGCACGCGTGCGTGAGTGTGTGTGTCTAACTGTTGAGTTTCTCAGACTCTGCTGTCCTCACAGTGGTCAATTGGTCATCATGTTCTGCCTCCTCTCCAGGCACCTGAGAGAGAGAGAGAGAGAGAGAGAGAGAGAGTCATCCTCATTTCCTTAACCAAATTTATTCTTAGTGTTGCTTTACAGATGTCATCAACTTCAAGGCCTGTCCAAGTTCAAACATTAGGATCACTGAATCCATCATTTTAATGTCAAATAACTTCACACATTCATGTGATGAGAGGACAGAGAAAAGATAAAGTAATAATAAAAATGATAAAATAGGAAGAAAAGAAAGTTGAGTGGTTTCTTAGGGTTAAACAACAGGTGATTTAAGAGTGCATCAAGTGTAACAAAAAATTTGATGGCAGAGCCAACAGCATTTCTTATACAAACTACAAAATATATCTCTTTTATGTAATTATGTATAAAACTGGAAAAAACAGGAGGCATAATTATGAAAATCATTCCAGAGAGTGTCAGTCTTGTTACATTGATAAATAATTAAATAAATAAAATAAAATAGACATGTTCATCAGCTTCCCTTTCACACACAAGCATGCGACACATTGCATTGTGGGACGGCCAGGCAAAACTAAATGATGTCAGTCAGGAGAGAAAACGCCTGACATCATCCAGGGGGCCTGTCCTGTGCACCTGGTGGATGATGTCATGCAGTCAGCGTGCACTTGCTCCACCTGGTGGACTGACAGGGTCAGTGACATGACAGCCAGTGACGTGTGGTTGTTGGTGCAAACACGCCATCTGGTGGCCAAATCACACTCTAATCTACAGCTGGAAACCAGAGCTATGCTTGGAAGGGTCAGCTGTTGAATTCATTAGAAAAATGTAATCTTGTAAAGAAAAAATGTAGGCCTATCTTATCAAGATTATCACCACCAGTTTCAACACACCTGCAAACCACAGCAGCCAAATGTAAACACTGCAAATAATTTGTAATCATAATACTTCATTCATGCCTAATATTTATTCTCATGCACATCGTGCTCCAGTAGATTTATACAGAACTGTGCTGTGGTCTACTAACACAGATTAAAGTACGATTAAAGAAAGTTAAAATGTTGTCAAAGTATTAAAGCAATAGTAACACTATACATGATCATTGTTCTATTCCAGTGAATTATCCTCTGTATTAACGTACCTTACAGAAAATACTGTTTTAGTACTTTATTGGAAATCTCGGTCATTTGTGTTGTGCTTTACAGGGTGTAGAAACACAAATGTTGTGCATTTTTAAAGCACCAGCACAGTCTAATTGTATATCTTGAAAGTGGTTTACATTGGTTTAGCCCTGAATATGGATTTAGTAATGTAAAGTGTCACCAAAACACTCACCTCCCAGTAGATGCTGTCCTCAAAGCAGATGGTGTCAGGAGGAGCACCATAGATGGGCAGCTTCAAAATGAAACCTTAAACAAGACCAAAGAAAAATATATTTTGAACTGTCTCACTATAATGGTTACATTTTGACACATCTAATAGCAGTACACACAAGCTTTTGCTCAAAAACAAAGTGCAATAAAACGTTTACTGTAAAGTGAATTTTGAAAGAGAAATGTCAACACCTAAAAAAGTAATAGTCATGGATATTTATAATCAACCCATCAACAGTAAAAATCTTACTTATTGTTCTTTTTAAATTAGAAATGCAAGTCTAATGTGTGTATGTTTTAACAGAGTTCCTCCTGTCTATCCAATACAACAAGGAAAACATGGGGTCTGAAGGAGACCTGGTCCCAGCTGCTCTGTACCCACCGACTATGAGTCCACCCAGCAGGGCGATGCCCAGTGTGACCGCCAGGGACACGGCCTGCCAAACGCCCTGGGTCGACGACTCGATGTCCCCCCTCGCCACTCTGGGGAACACGTCCTCCAGACTGAGACACACACACACACACACAGGGAACAAGTTTAGCATTGTCATTCATATAGCATGTGCTGGTCAACATGTTAAAAAAACAGAAGAAGAAAAGAAAAATGCCAACCACAATCAATGTACCCCCAAAGGTTCACTAAGTTGTACCAAGTAGTATTAAGTATTTTGAGGGGCAACTTTGAGGTACTTTTCATGATTATTTCCATTTTGTGAGACTTCCTACTTTTCTGTACTACATTTCAGAGTTAAATGCTACACTAGCCAACAGTATATGGAGCCGTCAGAGCTACAACATTCAAATACGTTTTACAGGTTAATAATTTAACACTCCATTCTTCACTATGACTACTTTTGACTTTTCAATTTTACTGATTTTACTGATTTCTAGACCTCTACTTCAGTAAATCTTTTATGCAGGATTCTTACTTTGAATGGAGTATTTTCCATTATGATATTGATATGTTTACTTAAGTAAAGGATTTGAGTACTCTTTTTTTCCAGCACTGTGTATAGGGATTTATCTAACCCTATCCCTATTTATCTATTTATTTATTTATTTATTATTTTATTCTTTCAACTTCGTTTTATTATTACTGCATTCTTATCATGATTTTATTTTCATTTTATTTATTTCTTCATGTAAAGCACAAGGTGCTTGTAATTTTTCATGACTGTATGAAAGGTAACTGTAAGTTTGTGTTCCTCCCTCAGCATGGTGAAAGCTGAGATCTGTCATTGTCATCAAGCCCATACAGGGACTCCCTCATTCAGTCTGGCTCTGGGAAAATGTGGAAATTCAGGATAAACCACTGACATTGTTTTTGTATTTTTCACTTGGAAACAGTCAAGCCAAAGCTTGTCCAAGCTAATCTGACAGTACACACACTACAATGCAATTTACCTGTAAACCTTACACACCTATTCTTACAATATGCAATCCACAAAGCAGCAACTTGAGGTGAAATTTTGTGAATTATCAGAGTCTTATCCATTTCTTTTTTCACTGCAATTTAACCAGGAATGGTTTGATGAGTATGCATGCTCTTTTCCAACAATGTTCTTCTTTCATAACCATACAGCTGCACACATTCACACCTGGGAGCTGCCCAACATTGGAGCATTTATGTCATAGGTGCTTTGCTCAAGGGCACTTCAAGCAAATATGTCGATGGAGGGGAGATTTATGTTCCCTTGTGTATCTGAGCCAAGATTTTATTTTTCGATCACAAGTCCTCGGGCAGTGAAACACTCACCCGTCTCCGTAGACGTCCCTGGTTGCCAAGGCAGCAGTGACAGCTCCTACAATCGCCCCCAGGATACCAGGCATGCCGTGCAGGTTGTGAACCCCACAGGTATCTTGGATCTTCAGCTTTTCCTCCAGGATGGGCTAGAAGGAGGAGACGAAGAAGACAGGACTCAGGTGCTGTTTGAGGACAACTGCAAGGTTCAGTGTCTGATTCACACTGGTCAAAAGCGAGAAATGGCACGTTGTCCTCACCGACAGATACTTGAAGCCCAGAACAGAGATGATGCCAGCCAAGAATCCAACGATCATGGAGCCAAAAGGTGTGAGCATCATCTCACCAGCTGTTCCTGCAGCAACTCCACCAGCCAGGGCGGCATTTTGGATGTGAACCTACAGAGAGGACAAGAGCATAAAGACTTAATATGGCACATTTTCATTATAATACAGTTCAGGAATGTCACTGATACTTTGACCCAAAAATAACTTACAGTAAAATAAGAACCAAATCCAGGATCACCAAAGTTACAACCAATGATAATGAGTGCAAGGAACTGTTAATACTGAAGGATCATGTGAAAATGAACTGGGAAATGAATAAAATAAAAGCTGAGAGGAGATGTAGAGGAAAAACTGTAGAGAGTGTGTAGAGAAATACTGAAGAAACACAAGGCCACTTTTTGTTCATGGGAAACTGCAGCCCAGAGATGACTCAGCACTCGGTGAAGTAATCACATACAGCAGAGATATTCATGAATAAACTTTTGACTCTGCTTATTATGATTTGGATGCTTTTTGCTGGGTGTGCTGTCCATCAAGCTCATCCCTTCTGCTGCTGTGAGTGAGCTTGTATTGAGAGGCCGATCAAACTTTTTAGACCAAAGTGGAAAAGTCAAGAAGCAAGAGGCTGATAATATGAAATCTATTGCATCAGCTACTGTCTGATGAAATGTAACTAAGCCAAGGTAGGTTAGCTAGTTAGCCTAGCTGACCCTCCAAGTTCAAACTAACCATACCAGCCGTTAGCATTAGTTGAGGTTTAGCTAAACACTAAAATCATTTCTGCCACCAGAGCAGCTCTGCCCTCGAGAAATGTTTGTATAACCAAATCACCAATCTGCAAAAGAAGAGGAACATGGACTGATCTGCACGCCACCCGAGGCTGCAAACCACAAAATGTGCATAAAAGATGAAGAGATGAGATTTTCCCATGTGACCATCGGCTAATTTCCAAACAATGAATTCTTTTGCAACACGTGACAGAATGCATTATTTGATCGACCGAACCAACACACAGCCACTCAGCAGACTGGCTGATTCCAGCAGGTGATTAGCTTGTCTTCACTATCAACAGTCTATATGGTATGTCCGCTCCCCTCTCGTGTCACTGCATTGGATCATGTGATTCTCTCTGCAGTTTGATTGCGATCACTGCAGAAATGTGCCATCTTGATTTGCTGTTGACAGCTGAGCGCTCAAAGGATGCAACCAAGACAATGCATTGTTTAAGTCACCTGCCCAGCCACCATGTGACTCAGCTACACCTGAAAAATTATTTTCTGGAGTATCTTCAGGTGACACATTGGTGAACCTTTGTCTTGTGAGAGCCCGTGAGCATTTTAAAACCCTGATAACCAAAGATCTGCACGACTGACAAGGTCAAGATGTTCTAGAAACTTTTCCACTTATTCCTCTTGACTCTTCTTTACTCTGCACTTCTCTATTATCTATGATCATTTTAGAGTCACAGAAATATTTATTACATTTATGGTCAGGGCACTGTGGTTTTGACCTTCACACTTCTCAATATTGGTTTCTTATAATGTTCATGATCGAGGGAGTCAGGCATATTCCACTGCTGCAGTCTTTCTCAGGCAGTCTGGATAATAAATTCAGGTAGATGCTTATAATGTCAGTGACAGGATGGATGGAAATGTGTGGTACTGTTTACAGCTTGACTGGCTATCGCAATGCCCAGCCTTGGACTTAGAACATGATGCCTGCTAACATAAATTTTCAGATTTAATAATGACCCAGGTTTTATTTTACTTATTGTTCTGCCTTGTTTTCAAGCTACTGTCATGACGAGCATGTGGTCATTTTTCACAATAAAGTCCTCGTCACAGAAAATTGAGCAAATCTGCCTGTCATTAATTTGCTTAATTTTTGTCACCCACCTCCTTGCACAGAGCTGAGTGGATTGTATATAAGTTTTTGTTCATAACTAATGCCCTAGTCTTGGAAATATTTGGTATGGGCATATTACTTGGTGGGCTGACCCTGAGTTTAGCCCAGGACTTATCTATCTATTAATAAGATTCATTATTAATTTTACAATGATATGAACAGAGAAAAGGAAGACAACATAAGCATCTTGGTGATGTTAGAGCAGCTGGAATACACTGGAAGCGTTCGGCATGCTTTGTTGAGAAATTACTAAAATGAATGATTAATTGATTAATTGTCTCAGCACTACAATCTACTACATCAGTGCAACTCTCTCAGTCAGGCTCAGGCTAACTGAAAAGGAGATGGATCAACAGGACTCAGGCTGACCCCGCCCCACAGCGGCTCAGGCTCTTCGTGTCCTCACCATGTCCAGCTTGCCGTCGTGGGCTGTGAGGGCCGACAGAGCGTAGGTGGACAGGGTGCAGGCTGCCAGGGAGTAGTAGGTGTTCATGGCTGTGCGGTGCTGGTCGTCTCCGTGGGCCGTGATGGCAGAGTTGAAGCTGGGCCAGAACATCCACAGGTAGATGGTGCCTGAGCACAGACACAACAACGACAAGTTTGAACAGAACATGGTCACACAACAGAACCACATGTGGCAGGGAAATGCAACTGAACTGTTTGATACACAAAAATAATGTGAGACGTCTGTTCAGAGGCAACTGAAATGCAAATTGCTTCTTGTTTCATCATGAAATGTCCTTCTGGTGTCCAGACTTGGCAGTTTCCTTTTGGCAAACACAGCAAATCTCAATCAATTAAAGAGGGTGGGCTGCTCTCCTCTCATTTGCAGCCCCACTTTTTGATTTAGGCTGCAGCAACACTTGTGGAGGAGTTTTCCTTCTTAGGTTTAAAGATGATCTTGTCATGGCCGTCTCTCTGTAGACAGCCAGTCTGCTAAGGCTGTCTGGCCCAGCTGTCCTGATAAAACAGAACTGCTTCCTAGTCCGCAGAAGATATGATATTCTGTGATGACTCTCTGGGACGGTCAGGTTGACTTTGATATGTTTTACAGCGTGACCAAGATGCAGACAACTTGTTTTTCTTGCATAAGAAATAAAAAAGTATGGAAAGCCATACAGTATTGTATTTTCATTCTTTCTCGTGGAAATTTGTGCACTCTCGTATTTAGAAAGCCAGCTGGCATGGCATGTGTAAAGGAAGCGACAAAAAAAGTGCCGTTTTGAACAGGTGTCAAATTGAAAGTAACAGAAATAATATAAAAAACTCTACAGAGATTCTTTTGCTCTTCTTACCGATCATGGCGAACAGATCAGAGTGGTAGACGGAGCTGTTCCTGTGTTTGCTCTTGTCCAGGTTGGGC
>OMLF01010278.1:0-15923 GCA_900302615.1 Holocentrus rufus
TGCTTTAAATGTATTTTTTTTTTTTTTTTTTTTTGCCATAAGTGTTAGGATACTGCTTTTGTTGTTGGAATCAAGCAGTGACAATACAAACGCTTCCCCACTTCCTCTGCACTGCCTTTTTAAACAAATATTTTATTTCAGAAGAATAAACAAGTTACAGTCATATATTTGTTAGTCCCACTGTTCATTTTTATTCCTCCTCCGGGTATAATTACAGTACACATTGTAAAGCATTTCTCCACATGTTCAAGGAGAGTTCAAGGGGAAATTGTCTGAAAACACTCATTCACTAATGCATTCGACTAAATATACCTCTCCTTCATTAACAGACACAGTGTAAACTAATTTTCCATAAGATATTTGAAATGGCAGATTTATGCTGTTTCTGAGATCAAAATGGAGACAGTTTGATTTAAGAAAAGTATTGTGTTTAATTGTCATTCATGACAGGTTATTTGTTTCACTTCAGTGTTACTCAAGTATGTTAATGTGCAAAGGAAATTAATTTAACAGGGGATATGAAAACCCCAATTTTTGCATAATTGTTACACTTGTTACATAGATGATTGTAATTTAGATTGCCGTTTTAATTAACATCTAACTGGGAAGAAAAGCGTAGAAAGTTATCTAACATCGTTCAGCCGGGTCACATCTGAGTGTATTCCTAGGATAGTTAGGAAGCGCCATCACAGTGAACACATGGCTGACAAAAGAGGCCTGCTGTCCTCTAAGCCCAGTGCACCACCTAATGGCGGCTGGTGGTATTTCAGAAAGACACTCTCCACTTGGCAAACCTGTGGTAATTAGATGGGAACCATCTTAATTGTCTTTCACCATGGCTGTGCATAATCTTTTTTTAACCCACTGGACTAGTTTAGCTTGAATGCTGAAATGATTTCCATCCCAGTGTTATTAGACACACAGATGAAGGAGGATTGATCAGATTGACCAAATGTGTATTACCGATATCTTATCGTCTCAGGAATCCCATGATAAATATTTTATTGTTCTGTTCATTAACCAGAATTGCTAATAATTAACATGGCTTTTACAACTTCTTTGACAAGCTGTTGTTTTATATACACACCACGTAGTAGGATACACAGCCTGTAAAAGCAGGTTAAAAAAAAAAAGGCAAAAAATGTAGCAAGCAGTTTTGCATGCAAAAGAGCTTTTGTTGTATTAATGATGCATTTACTCATAGCATAATTATTCTATTATATATTTATTATATGTTTAATTATTATAAATACATTATTGTAGAAGAACACGTAATATCTAAGGACATTAAGATTAACACATAATGTTAACATTTTCTTTTTTGGGTAAGATAAATCAACACCAGATTGGGATTTTGTGACAAGACAATTAAATTCAAAGTTTTATTTTGGGGATACTGGCATATTTAATCCAGTTAAATCATCTAGTGGAGGTATCTGTTAAAGTCACAGCATGGTCATGTGTGTTATTCCCCGCTCGCAGGTGACATCAGTTGCAAGGGGATGACCGAGCGCATTCATAACATCAATCTCCACAACTTCAGCAATTCTGTACTTGAGACCCTCAATGAGCAACGCAACCGTGGGCACTTCTGTGACGTGACTGTTCGGATCCATGGAAGTATGCTGCGAGCTCACCGGTGCGTGCTGGCTGCTGGGAGCCCCTTCTTTCAGGACAAGCTGCTCTTGGGCTACAGCGACATTGAGATCCCTTCGGTGGTCTCAGTGCAATCCATCCAAAAGCTGATTGACTTTATGTACAGTGGGATCCTGCGGGTATCTCAATCGGAGGCCCTGCAGATCCTCACTGCTGCCAGCATCCTACAGATCAAGACCGTCATTGATGAGTGCACCCGCATCGTGTCCCAGAATGTGGGCCTGGCTGGGCCAGGAGGGTTCCCTGTTATACCAGGAGACTCTGGTCAGGAAACGCCCCGCGGCACGCCTGAGTCTGGCACATCCGGGCCCAGCAGTGACGCAGAGTCAGGTTATATGCAAGCAACATCCCAGCAGAATGTGGAACGTGCATACACATCACTGTACTCCTACCCCGGCATCTCTCTGCAGAATGGAACCCGCGATCGCTCTATCTACGTTAGCCCCATGTCAACGAATTACGATCCAGCCCTCAGCACTCAGAAGGACCAGCAAGCTCAAGATCCACCTTGGATCACCCGCATCCATGAAAGATCCCTCCTCTCCACGGAGTCCACTCACTGCCGCAAGCAACCCCGACCGGTACGCATCCACACAGGAGGCATGCACATAAAGCAGGAGGCGGAAGATGAGTACAACTGTTATGACAATTTGGGGGAGTGCCCAGAGGACACTGACCATACTGAGGGTGTGGAGAGTGAATCCAAGGGTGAAAGCTTTGACTCAGGGGTCAGCTCCTCCATTGGTACTGAGCCAGATGCTTTGGAGCAGCAGCCGTACCTGATGAGCTTTGGGCGAGAGGGGAGCGGAGAGGGGCAGCAGGGCGAAGGAGCTCCAGTGCAGATAGAGGTCAATGACTCCTCCCCAGAGCAAGTCCAAGAGACAGATGATGGGGGCACATCCCACAGCACTAGTGACAGTAGCATGATGCAGCCCCTGCCAAACCCAGTCATATCCCAGTCCCTGCCAAGTGCCCCGCACTACATGCGCACGGCAGACACACACACCAGCAATATAAGGGTGCCACTCGTGACCAGCAATCCCCAGGTGATGGGCGCTGCTGGAAGCACCTTCCTGCCCACTATCTTTCCTACACAGCCGACTAGCAACAACAAGTCTTTCCTCTTCAGCCTCCCCCCGACTATGGGAGGCCAGCAGCAGCCCCAGTTTGTGGCAGTGCCACCCCCTGCAATGCCATCATTCCCGAACCCAATGCCGGTACCGCAAGCGTCAGCGCAGCAGCAACAGGCTGCCGGAGGAATGGGACAGGGGGAAAAGAAGCCCTATGAATGCACTCTCTGCAGTAAAACCTTTACTGCTAAACAGAACTACGTCAAACACATGTTTGTTCATACTGGTGAGTAGTGTCCTCTTACTCTTTCATGTACTAGAGAGGTTATTCATTTTTATAGCTGTTCGTAAATATTTATTATCATTTATAATAGTAAGTAGCGATTGTAGTGATGGCAATTGTATAGTAGCTCTAGTCGTGTAAACAAAGAATCTCTTGAGCTTTGGAAGGAGAGGCCCTATCAGTAAAGGTTTGAAGTGATATAAAAAAAAAGAGAAAGAGAGAGAAAAGGTGTGTTGTGAAAACGCGGAACATGGTTCAAGTCACAAATCCACTTCACCGTAACACAATTAACCAATATTAGACAAAAGGGTATTTGTTACTGTTATTATTGCCACACGTCTTGCGGTAACACCTATGTGGTAATACGGGTGTTTTCAGGCCTGATGTAAAGCCAAATCCCAGCAACACATTGTGACAATATTTCACCCACTGTCTCAAGGTCATTACGGCTCTCGCTCCCCGTCATTGTCATTTTTAAGGTTTACCAAAATACAGACTGCCGAAACATAATCTTTAAATTAATTAGTGTGCAATTAACGAGTGTCTTCCCTACCACTTGTATCCAAGGTGACATGCAGACACTAATATTGGGCTCACGCAGCACACCACCGCTGCAGTGTGTGTTGCATGCTGTCTGACACTGACAGCCTATAAATCACTAAATTGCTGAAAACATCACAGCAGAGAGAAGGAATTAAATCATAATTTGATGTCAATATTTTAGTAAGGTTGGCATAACAAATAGCCATTAATATTTATTTGAATTGATTGCTTGGTCAGAGCTACCTGCTGTATAGTGTTTGAATGAATGAATTTTATTTTATTTTATTTTATCTTATTGTCATGCCATTAAATGACCCATCCTGTATGGGATTACAAGACACCTTAACAAAGCACGAGAAGCAACACGTTCATTTGCACAAAAACAGCTTCCAGTTGGGCTGGTCAAACGCCTGAGCTCCACAAAAGACACACAGTGATACACTGCGCCTCTTCCTTGAGTCCCATGCTTTCTCTATTTGCAAACCTAAAAGTCTCATTTTAAAACAGCCACTGCAATTGTTGCGAGCCATCCATATTTATCAAACCTGCCTCACGGTTTACATTACAAAATAAAACGTTATGAATATTCCCCCAAAAAAGTACAGTACACAACAAAATAGGACCCATTTTCTATTGCTCACAGATCACTTATTGGGCAAATCCGATTTTGCTCTTGCAGGTTATTATATACCAAATTATATACTTTTGCCCTCACAGTTATTTGGGACAGAATAATGACACCCTTCAACCCACGTTCAAATTCCTGTGTTGCCCTGTGGAAGTGTCCTTGAGCAAGACAATACCCATAAGCTCCAGGGTTAGTGCTTCTGCACTTTGGACTCCCTGTGGAAGGTGGCAAGCAAAAAAATAATTTTATGTACAATGAAAAAATGTAGGGGAAAATTTATTATTATTATTATTATTATTATTATTATTAATTGTAGTAGCAGTAGTAGAATTACTGAATTCATAGGATATTCAATGTTCAGAAATCTTCATCCCCTCAAAGCACCAACATGTTACACATTCAAGAAGAGAGAGCTCACTACAAACAGCCTACAAAATTATAACTAATTATAAGTAATTTACAGCCGGTTGACGGCAAAAACAAACATGTGAAAGTGACTTACATAATTACAGACTCAAATAGTGTGTTTTTCTTATTTTTCTGATTAGCCCCACCTCTTTGTGTGTCTCTGTAATGTAACCACAGCTACTCACATTTTTCAAGGACAGCTCTACGTCTATTAGAGGACGCATAACAGTTTATAAAATGCCAGTATTACAGCTTGATGTTTTGGATATATTTTTTCCCATTGATTAGATATCTGTAGTTGTGCTACTTTATCAACAAACCCTAGATACATACTGTTAGCATACACAGCCGAAGGGAGCTGGCATCGTAACTGTGCCAATACAGGTTAGCTTTATTCTAGCTAAAGGTAAATTTCCACGATGGCCAAGTTAAACAGAAGGCATTGAGACGCCAGTGTCGCTGCCCTAGTTGAAGTCAGTTGAGCCTGCCACAACTTTTGTGTCATGCCAAGTCCAATGGCAGTGTCCCAGGAGTGTCGAGCCCCAAAATTTCCCTACATATGATTCTCAACGTCTGACACATTCATATGTTTCCAGATATTTAATAAAGCCGAGACATTAAATATCTGCCTTCACAGTGGCTGATTTACGTACAGCAGGTTAATCAACATGCTTACGCTTATTGATGGTCAAAGAAACATTTTTTTCCTCCCAAAACTAGTACAAGTATCAATATTGTGTCAAGTGTTTTGTGTGTAATTTGACTTTTGGCTCTCACTCTTGCACCGTAGTTTTATCTTGCTGAAGATATGGTGCAGTTTAGACAATGGAAATAGTGATACATTGGCAGTTGTGTTGGTTTGCATTTGTAATATAAGTTTTATTGCAGCTTGGCTAGTAAAAATGCACAGAGCTTTTTTCCATAAATGATGCAAATATGAGATATTTGCCTCAGATTGAGATTATCTATTTGCATTGATTGTGCGGCTAGATAATTATTGAGTGATGATGGCTACTTGACTTTGCCAAGATTACATTCAAATGCATAGCAACAAAGTTAACTTGTGAAATTTGTGTGAATGAATTGTTTTAATCTAATTCTCAAATTTTGTCTCTCTCTTTTCCCCCGTGATGCTTTTATGTTGCATGTACATCCAGGTGAGAAGCCTCATCAGTGCAGCATCTGCTGGCGCTCGTTCTCCCTGAAGGATTACTTAATCAAACACATGGTGACACACACAGGGGTGCGAGCCTACCAGTGCAGCATCTGCAACAAACGCTTCACCCAAAAGAGCTCCCTCAATGTCCACATGCGGCTGCACCGTGGAGAGAAGTCCTATGAGTGCTACATCTGCAAGAAGAAGTTCTCACACAAAACCCTGCTGGAGAGGCACATGGCCTTGCACAGCACAGGCGGCGCTGTAACAGGGATGTCGGGGAGCGCAGGTACCGGTGGCCCAGTCTCCATTCCCATGCCTATGGCTGTCCCCGAACCTGGAGCTGGAGTGGTGGCCCTCGCCATGCCAGTGAGCGGAGGTGCTGGAGTAGGGGCTGGGGTTGGAACAGGAGTGGGTGTAGCTGCAGAAGCGAGCTGCCAAGAAGGGACCACCTACGTGTGCTCCGTCTGCCCTGCCAAGTTCGACCAAATTGAGCACTTCAATGACCACATGCGAATGCATGTCTCCGATGGATAAGTACAAATAGATAAACTTCTTTCAAAAAGAATGAAAAATAAAATGGCACTAGATTTTCCTTTTCTTATTTTGGGGTATGAAGAGTAATGAGTATAGACACTGGCACATTAAGTTTCCCAAAAAAAAAAAATGTTGTTTTTTGTTATTCTAAAAGAAAAAAAGATGGTGGCCTTAAGGCTTAGTAGTTTGATATTGATCTACTGGATGGATCCTAACTACAGGCCTCTAAATGTATGCTTTCCTAAAATACTGATTTATGTGTTGAACACTACCGAAAGGCCTACGAAAGAAACACATACACACAAACACACCTTTAGTGTAGATATGTCTGTATGAGTATACATGTGTATATGTATGAATGTATGTGTGTATTTGCATGTGTTTATGTCTGTCCGATCGTGCGCATGTGTGTGTGTATGCATGTGTGTGTCTGTGTGTGTGTGTGTGTGTACATTGCCATGGAACATTTATCATGGCAGTTGTGAACCCATACTGACCAGTTTGGAAACTATAGATGTCCAAGCTTACTGTGGTATAATTTACAACAACAATAACAAAAAAAAAAAATCATCTGGGGTTGGGCTACATATTCCCTCTAAAAATACTGATGGTCACAAGATTGCCTTCTTATGTAAAATAAAAAAAGGAGAGTAGTTAATTTGACACTGGGTTTTATTTATTCCTATGGTATTAAGGGATTATAATGCAGCTGTTGTCAAGGTACCAATTTCAATCATTTTACTGAAATGTAACTTCTGTCAGTGGTTACAGGGGCAATTATTTCTCATGTTTTATAATTATTGTCCATGCATTTTGATGGTTAAGTTTACTAAATTAGGGTTTGTTGATGAGACAGTATTTGAGCAAAAATATGTTTCCTTTTTTTCTGGAGTTTGAAGTATAACTCATTTGCATACACTGCCACTAATATCTTAAAAGACTGTTAAGGCTAGTAGACTCTTCCATTTCAAAATATAAGATAAAAACACAGATTTTCTTTCTAGAATTCTTTTGCTTATTTTCTTTTCTTTTTATTTGTTTTGAAAACCTTTTACATTCACAGTTATGGCAGGCTTGAATATGCGACTAAACTCTCTCCTTCATAATTGCTGCTCCTCAACTTGCACCTGACTGTTATGGGATGTAGATACAAAAAAAAAGGATTTGACACTTTAACTATTGTTGTTATTGAGTAGCCTACATGGTTATAATTTGATAATCTAATTATCTGTAAGGGGTTTAGGTTAGCTGTTGATTGGAATAGTGCTGAAGAGGGAGGAATTCAATTTGAACCCAAATTGGAAATAAATGCCATCCTGCTTCCTAGAATCTCTGTATAACCTGTTCATTACTATTGCAAGGCTATTTTAGCAGGTGGGAACGAAATGCATTACTCTTGATGTATTAGCTCTCCCTGGAGGCACAAATGGCATGCAACGTTTTGAAAGGAAATACAGCCGCAAAGCAAAACAAGTAGCTCCGGTGATGTCACACTAACCGTTTTATGATATACCACAAGTTGCAGATGGACTTTCTAGACAATAGTATACATTCCTGATTTTTTCTAAAAAACCTAGACACAGCATGTACAGCATAGATCTGGAGGTTAGTCGGAGAAAGTTGTCATCCACGCATCACATCACTTAAAGGCTCATCTCTGATATTTGAATTGTTTTTATTGCTTTTTTTTTTTTTTAAATCCAAAATAGGACACACACACACACATGCAACTGCCTGCAACTGCAATCTGAAGGATTTGCTCATTTATGTGAGTAAACACACTTTGGTAGTTGTATTGTAGAATGAATAACTAACCACACACACAGAGGTCTAAAAAAGACCTACTGTAGGTTCAAAAAAAAATGAAGTGCTACTTTGCACATTTTCTTAAAATGCCTGTGCTTAATATTTAATCATTTTCCTTAAATGAACTTCTATGATTTTCTTTTATTCAATTTCAAAGGAAAAAAAAACTTTTTTTTTATTTTTTATTTTTAATCTTGATAAGTGGACTGCATTATTTTCTTGCATATATGTTGCACTGCTTAAACCAATAAGTGCACTACTGTTACCAGAGATATTATAGTTTTAGAAAAGAAGAATCATTTTTTTTAAATCTAACATTTGGTTGTAGAGTTCACATGTATTAGAATAGCTTTGTTCCAATTTAGTCAATAAGTAATTTCAACATTTCTGGGCTTTTGTTATTGCTTGCAATTACATATATACTTGTGCCGTGTTGATGCAAGCATTTATCTTTTATTTAAATCTGTACTGTTGAGTGTGCTCGTCTCTGTTTTAACCTTTTAATACATTATTTTGTGGAGTCAGTCCCCTATAACAGTTATTGGATTGCATACATTAGAACAGACAGAATTTTCCTATAAAAACATCCAAGCCAAACAACAAAATAACAACAATAACAATAATAATGACAATAATCCTAATAATAACGATAATAATAATAAAAATAAATTTATAGTGTGTGTGTGTAACATAAACAATATGTGTGTCCTAAAACAAGTTTCTTTGGGAATAAGGGTGAGGGGAGGTGATGGAATGCAGCTTATTTGATATCTGTCAGTTGTACACAGTTGTGTCCCTTCCTTAGTGTTTGTATGTCTGTGACTGTCTGTGTGTGGTATATAGCCTAATCAAACTGTTGAAAAGTGGAATATCTGAACTGTAGGGCTTCCTTTGCAATATGCAGCGCAGGTACTATGAGAAGCAGCTCTTGTAACCTTTTTGGGCTAATAAAGCACCTGTACTATACGTTCTGAGACCTGCCTACAGACTATGGGTCAACTATTGATTACTTCATTGTCCCCATTTTGGCAGAGTCATGTTTAGCATCTGATGCTGAACTGTCGCCTGGTTGCTATTGGATTTCACATCCTTGCAAAGTCCATTATGTTAAAGTAACATCCCATTTTTCACCATCCAAAATGTCAGAACAGGGAAGCGATGAATATCGTTTTGACCTAGAGGAATTCTCTACCCTGGTTTTCTCCTCATCTGAAGTAGTACACAGAAGGTCGCAAAAGGAAAAAAAAAAAAAACGAAAAAGCACGAGGTCAGTCCTCAGTAAAAGTAGCATATTATTTGACGTTTGATTGGGTCTGTCTCCTATGGTGTTCATATAAGCCTAAATGATATGGTTCCTGTCTGTAGCTGTTGTTGCCAGGATGGCAATATTGCTGCATGCTAGTGCTATATTTGTCTCTACACAGCACGTGGAGGGTAATCTCTTGCCTTAACAGACAATGCACTAAATAGAATATGTAAGCAACTGCCGAGATCTCTTTCCAACAGTATTGCCACACTTATGGCACACAGCTCATGATGTTGGTGTCTGTTGTCTGTTCAGTACAAAGGTTAACACTGCCAAACTAACATCATCACTTCGTTGAAAGCAGAGGCAGAGACATTAATTGAATTGTTTCAGTGTAATGTGTGTATTCAGTAATCTAGCATTCCTTCATGGCACTCAGCTGCATCTCGCAGTTGACCTAAATTTACATATTTTGTGTAATACATATATCAAATGCACTATTGACTGTAGCTAGATGAGTACTCCTTAAATCAGCTTGTTGGTATCATTGGTCTAAATAGTAGGTTACGTAGCTCAATGTTGGTTTTGAAATATTTGATTTCAAAATTAAACAATTGTTTCCCTATAATTATTATTATTTTCTATTTTTTTTGGAATATCACAGTAGCCAAACTCAACATTATCTGGATGAGGGCTAATTGATCGTCCTGTCGTCAGTCGACTTCATGTATTATAAGGGGTTTGATAGCAAACCAGGCTTGAAAGGGGAAGAACTTTTCTCTCCAGTGTGTCACAACCTACTATAGCATACCCAGGCTTTTTATCCCTCCCCCATTTGCAATAGCATCACATACTCTTCACTGTCCATAGTTATATATTCCTTATAATGCTTCAGCTACTCATTGTTGTGGTGCTTAATTCTCTTTTCTCTCAATGTTGCAAAAAAAGTCAGTTTGAAATTGTTGAACAGTTGCAACATTATCCTGAAATAAGTCCTATTCTCAATTGTGCTTCTTATAGTTGTTAGGTTTTAAAAAAAAAAAAACAGTCTAGAGTTTATGTTTGCAAAGTGTATGCTACATATTTTCCAGAAGAAAACATATTGAAAAGTAGATAGCCTTGAGCCTGCAGCTATTTGTATTGTGTTTCAGATATATTATCGTTCATGTTTTGTTTATTTTAGTGTACAGACACAGGGTCTACATTGTTGTCCTTCTTGCAGTGTGTTTAATTCATCGTTATACTTCTTTATTTCAGGACTTACTCCTGCTTTTTGTTTTTTTTTTTTGGTTTTTTTTTTCTGGTGATCATAGTGATGTTGTTTATACGTAGCTTCATGTGATTGGATAAAGGATAGTCGACTATCGAGTAAGATTTCATAGCGTGCTATACATGCATATATTCTTTGCATTAAGATGAAAGGGTGGAAGATAGATAATAAGGGTGAGGGTCATGTTGAGCACGAACAGGTTCAGTTCTCTGATAAGGATTTGTCTGTCTGTCTCTCGATCTGACAGCGACCGAACTTCTGTCTCCATACATTTAAGTCAGATTTTTATGTAAGCATGAACTAAGTCACAAAGTTAAGAATAGTAATAACAGAAAATCATGCAACCATTCAGATAATACTTAACTGCATTTCTTTTGTCCTACTACAGTACACATGAGAATGAAATAAAGATCTTCTTATAAATATACTATATATATAAGAATCACCATCTCCTAAAGAATACATTTTCACATAGTTTGATAAAGAAATAAATGCAGCTAGAGTATACCTTGTGGGATATAGGGAATATGCCTATCAAGTGCCTATCCGTACTTACAGCAACTATACAGAATATTCATAGTTTTTCTCTCCTACATTGCACATATACAGTATATACACAATGGTCTATTAAAAAATATACTATTTATACTGCTAAAACCTGTTGGTCATGAGTGCATCTTAACAGAGCCCTTTAAAATACCTGAAATTTTTTATTCATATAAAGACAACATCTGCAATTGTTATATTTTATTTACATTTTTACAATATGGAGGATTCAAAGATACAAAATGCAATCGCTGTTTGAATTAAAGTGCAAGGCAGAGTAGACAATAAAATGTAACCATTACACAGAGAGCTCAGCTGAAATGTATCAAAGCAGTAGGTGCAAAGTTCAGATGGTCTAAAAATTAAATGGCGCATTTTCTTCTTTCACTTTGCTCTTTCTTGCTGCCATTTTGCTTTTATTTTCATTTTGAGCGTTTTTTTTTTGCAAACAAGCAGGCACAAGCCATGCAGGTGTGGGAGAGACAGGGCACTGGCACCTTACGAACAGCAGAGGGAGCTCCACTTCACCTTGAGGAGTTCTCTCTTTCACACACACTCACACACACACACACACACACGCACACACACAGCCAGCCTGGCACGCTGCACCCAGGGAAAATTCAAGCCAGAATAAACTCGAAGCTTGTATTTCTGGTTATTTTGTTTATTTAATACCAGCATCCTGCAAACTACTAATTATTATATCCACAAACGCGTTGAGTTTTCATGGTGATGAGTCCAATACTCACCGGCCCTGTGAGCTGCAGACGTTTTGTTTGATATTTTCCTTCGTCAGCCAGGCATCTGTGTTGATTCTGGAGGGGCAGAAAAAATCTTCCTTCACTTGAATTAACAAGAAAAAATGGGTTGTTGGCCTTAGGAGTTGGCAGTGCCCATTAATAGTTGGTTTCAAAGTACACAGTGTGCTCTTTGACCTTGACTATTGGCCCTTCCATGTGCGTGCCCGTGCCCAGTTTCTCCACAATGATCATTAAAGTTTCATCTTATCTTATCTCACGGCTTTTGCCAGATGAGAAGGCCTCGCCTTTCTTGAAGCTTAAAATTGTAAAGGGCAAGCAGAGAGCAATGTGACGATAGGAGTTGGCCATTAAAAATTGCACTGGCATGATTTTTTTTATTTATTTATTATTTTTTTATTTTTTGGATAACCAGTATTCTAAAATAAACACAAAAGTGTAAATACTGGGACATTGAGCTTAACTTTTTGGCAGCGTGCACAATAGTCTTTTGGGTATAAAGATCGCTGCAAGTGGCTGGTTAATTACATAAAAAAATGCAATATGGTGGAATATTAATCATATAGCTAGATTGAGGACTCAGAGCTCAGAGGCTGGGAGATAAAAGGTATTGGAATTGCTTATTATACTGTCCCCTATGGACTAATTACCACAATTTTCTCTCAAACTTTACCCCTAGTTACTCTGTGCCAAATCTGCAAAAGCTACCACTTTATTCTTGAATTACATGGCAGAACTGAACAGAACAATAAAAAGAAGAGAATCTTTTTTTCAAGTTAAAACACTGCTGTAAAACCCACAATAAAGCATTTTTACTATTCATAATAATAAAGCATTTATCATATCAAATCATAGTGATTGCCTTTATTTTGAATCTCTGAATCCTCCTTATTATTACATAGTTCTCAACTGAGTAAATAGGATAAAACAGCTATGATTAACAACTGATGTTAAATACACATTTTAAAGGAGGTTTACTTTCATAGACATTTAATAATATAAAAATAAAGCATTAAATATAGGCAATGTGATATAGCTAGTCCCTGTCATCCAACTATCATACCACAACACACAAAAGGCATTGTTCAGATTTTACTGTGGCATACAGCCATGCTAATTATTCTATAACATCTAGATTATATTATAATTTCTATCTTTGTCCAGATTTTAAAGTAGGGCACAGCTTAGCTAACTATAACAACATCTAGATCATATTCACTATGATGCTTTGTCCATACGTGTAATTATCACACTACCCTGTTGACATTTTTATTAAACCATCAGTGTCAGATATCAATCCAAATTTAGCATGCAGTCGTGTTTAAACAGCTTTGCTTACTTTGTTTTTGATGGAGCACAAACTATATATTAAGTGTCCCTCAATAACAGGCTTGAACTCTTGGTACATTATCTTTTTTTTTTTCCTTTTTCTTTTTTTTTTTCTTTTTTTTTTTTTTTTATCATAAGGATGAGGAGACGTAGATGTGGTTTAGCCTCTAAAGCCTAAACATTGAGCCTCTTTGTGTTTTGGGAGGTCAGGTGTAATAGTCTTTGGATTAAGTCGAACTCTGTGAATAAAGATTAGTTATCGTTTGTGCAGAGTAACTGAAATATGCATTCCTGTAAAGTCCAGAACATTCCAGCACCTAGTCTGGCATTCATTTTCCACACTTAACTAACTTAACATCGAGGATGATTTCCAGCGCTTTAACGTTTTACAGATCTGTCCGATATCTGATCATGTGGTAGCAAACATCTCCCATTATATCACAGTTCATAGTTACAGAATTAAGGCTCAAAAATTTGCATTTCCCAAATAGAACCGATGTTTAATCACATCTTTTTATTCAAATTTATCGACTTCATAAGCTTGAAGGACAGCTTATGCTTGTGTTGACTGGTTCTAGGCAACATGCACTATTTTATTCTCTTTTCTCTACTTAAATGTATGTTGGTCTCTCTTTTTTGGGGCGTAGAGATATAAAACCTGAAAAAAAAATTAAAAAATAATAAAAACAAAAATAAGGTTGATGCTCTTCTTTACCATGATGTTGGTCACTGTCTCAGCCAACATGTAATCTGTCATAATGGACATGCAGATTTTCATTACAAAATTTAGCACTGTAAAAGGGTTGGTGGTGGTAATTTTGTTCATAAGATGGGGCCATGCTAATCAATAGAATTCAAGTGGAAATACCTGTATTAGAGGATGTTTGTTTTCATAAACCAAAGAGTGGTAAGGTAATTTAGGCTCAAGTGTTTGAGTTGAATGGAGAAAATAATGTTTCTTTTCTAAGTGTGTGGTTACCAAGGTATGGGTTCCTATAATCAGGCTAGATTTTTTTGTTTTTTAAGTCATTGGTTAAGTTTTATTTTATTTTATTTTTTTCTTCCTATGGCAGGGTGCTTGTGAAAATGCATCTGTTTTGTCACTTGATCACTATTGGTTGTTTGTAGTTTTGTGGTTGTGTTAATTTGCCTATTGTAGACCAAAATAGCTTTTTATATGAAATGCAACAAAACATAAAAATGAATTTGACGCAGTAGCTGTGATGTAAACTATCGCATGTTAAAACATGTATAAGATTGTAAATGTTGCATTGTTCCTCTGACAAAACATAATACTCAATATTCATTGGTTATGTTTTCTATACACACACATTTAGCAAATCAGTGTAGACCTTTTTCAGCTTCACAATCGATTATATTTAATTAGTTTGTCGACGGACACTAATTGTTTGTTTTACCAGTTTTCAGCAAATATTGGATCTGTCTAATATTCTAAGACTATCCCTAAAATATTAGTAACATCATAGAGGATTATCACTTAGAATAAATTTAGCAATTTATACTTGAGATGGACCAAGATGTTAAGTTTGCACATTTTTGTAGGTTGTTTTAAGCCAAAAAAGAGAGAATAATGATACACAAGTTAATTCGTCAAATGAGGTGCTCATCTTTGAGCCCATGTCCTTCATGTTCATTAAAAAGCATTAGAGCCAGCCATCACTTGATGATCAATAAAATAAAAAAAAGAAAGAAAACCAAACTGTAAGATGAATTTAAATTTCATGATGTGGTCCAAATATGTGATAAATCAGTATCATTTTTGAAAATGATTACGAGACAATATATTTTTGTAATATGTACACATCATCTGCAAGCAGAAAGTAAACCCTTTGGCAAATTTATTGACAATATTGCATTGATGTAAGGGGTAATTCTAGGTGAATCTGCTGTATATTTTTCAACCAGTTTGTTCAAAGTATGAAATTTGATTAATTTGGGTCATGTTTCATAACATGGACAGAATTTCTTAAATATTGACATAAGATTTGTTTATAATTACAGATCAGAAATCAAATGTGCCCTGGTTTATACAAGCTTAGGTTTTGTCATCTGACTTTTAAGCTTTTTGCTGCCATATCTTGTATGTAGATGCTTTTGTAAAAATGCACTTGAGTTGAACTATGAGATGTGCTTCTGAATATGTGTATATTTTGTTAGGCTTGTTGCCTACCTTAGCTTGCTATTTTATTATCTCCCTAAAAATACTTCTCCTATTACAGATATGAACTTGGCAGAAGTGGAGCTGTTGTAGTAATGGTAGTTAACATCACAACTAAGCAACCCTGAAATATATGCTGCAGTAATGTGTTTTCAGTTTGTCTTTGTTAATTTATGCTCCAAGTTGGTTTGTATTTTATTATTATTATTATTATTGTTATGAAACAAGCTTGTTTGAAATGTATTGACTGCTGTTTTGAAATAGGGGAAAAGGTTTTTTAATGTATGTGCAAGGAAGTTTTATAATATGACTTGTCAAACACTGGACTGGAGTGAGTTTCCAACATTTCCAAGTTGAGAGCTAGTTGTATTTGACAGACATAACTGCACAGACTACATCCCTTAGCACAGACATGACCTGATAGATGAAGCACATCCTCCCAGCTGTACAGGGGGAGGGTGACTAACATGGCCGCCCTTCTCCACTCAAAATAGGGGTCATACAGATG